>JACXGK010001989.1:0-60313 GCA_016801125.1 Novumbra hubbsi | reverse complement strand
TTGTGGAACACAAACAATAAACCACACTGAGTGTGGTGAAAACCCAGCCTAAGTAGGCTCCCCAATCAGAGGCAACTGAACACAGCTGCTCTGACTGGGGAGCCCACAGCGGCATAGAGAAGGCAAGAGGCCTTCCTGTGCGACAGGCCCTGACTGTGAGCCCCAGGCCACAGAGATGGCTAGAGGCCCACAGCCAGGACATGACAGTAGTCAATAAAAAATATATAAAGTTCAGTATTAAATATATAAAGTTCTATAGATTTCTATGTTGACATTCAGCTGTCGGTTGATATTAGATTTTCTGTGCGTTATTAAGAGAGGTATGAGTGCAGACTGAGGTTATAAGATGCGGTGCTGATATGTGTTGTATGAGTTCAGGAGTCTGATTGCTTGGGGGGAAGAAGCTGTCATAAAGACGGCTAGTACAGGTCCTGATGCTGCAATACCACCTACCTGTTGGTAGCAGTGTGAGCAGTCCGTGGCTCGGGAGGGTGGGGTCTCCAATGATCCTCTGGGCTTTTCTTCCACAACGACTGGTGTAGATGTCCTGGAGGGAGGGAAGCTCACCTCCCATGACGTGTCTGGCAGTTCACACCACCATCTGCAAGGCTTTGCGATTAAGGGCAGTACTGTTGCCATACCAGGCAATGATGCAGCCAGTCGGGCGGTTCTTTCCAAACTTTCCTTAGCCTTTTCAGGAAGAAGAGGCGCTGTTGAGCCTTCTTTACAGCGACCTCTGTGTGGACGGGCCATGTGAGTACCTCCGTGATGTGGACACTGAGGAACTTAAAACTGCTGACTCTCTCCACTGGTGCTCTATTGATGTTAATGGGGCTGTGTTCATAGTTTTTCCTTCTGTCCACCACAAGCTCTTTGGTCTTACTGACATTGAGGGAGTGGTTGTGCTTCTGACACCAGCGTTATGGTGTGCACCACCTCACTGTAGGCTGTTTTATCATTGTGATCAAACCTACCACCGTCGTGTCATCAGCAAACTTAAAGATGGCATTTGAGCTATGCGTTTCCACCTAGTCATGTGTGTACAGAGAATACAGGAGTGGACTGAGAACACAGCCCTGCGGGGCGCCAGTGTTGAGGGTCAGCGGTGAGGAGATGTTCGTGCCCACTCTAACCACCTGTCTGCTTGACAAGAAGTCCAGGATGTTTTTTCCCTCGAAACAAGCATACAAAGTATTATAGCTCATCAGGGTGAGAGGCAGAAATGTTTGCACAGCCTTCCCGAATTGTAACGCAGAGGTGTGTCAGCTTAAACCTAAACCTTTTGCAGTCCCACGTGATCAAAACAGTCTTGTAGCATAGAATCCGACTGGTCCGACCAGCACTTGTTCATTTTAAGGGTGGGTGCAGGCAGAAGTAGCAGTTTCTGTAAGCAGGCAGAAGTAGAATGGAAGACAAGTTGGTGGTATTTTGGTGCTAATGACTTGAAGTTGGCTTTGTTAAAGTCCCAAGTCACAATGAACACGGACTCTGGGTGCGTGGTTTCATGTTCACTCATACTTCCATTCAGTTGTTTGAGCGCCCGGTCTGTGAATCAGAATCAAATCGTGAGGCAGGAGAAGATTCACACCTCTAATAATGACCGCTGTGAATTCCCTCAGTAGCCGGAATGGTCGACACAGAAGCATGAGAAATTCCAGATCAGGAGAGCAGAAAGACTTGATACAGTGTACATTGCTCTGATCACACCAGGATTTGTTGTTGATTAAACATACACCTCCACCTCAGCTTTTACCTGAGAGGTCTTTAACTTTGCACGAAGAACTTCTCGGTTTCGCTAGCTGAGTCTGAGACCTCCGCCGACCTCCAAGTTTCTATAAGACATATAATGCAGCAGTCTCTCGTTGGAAAGAGATCCGCTCTTTCAGCTCGCAGAGCTTGTTATCCAGAGACTAAACATTAGCTAGTAAAATGCTGGGTAGCAGGGGTCGCTTTGCGCAACGTCGTAGTCTGACAAAAAACTTTTCTCCTTCACCTTTTTCCGGCTACCTTCCTATTTTTCCGGCTATGTTTTCGCTGCCGGCTGCCCAGACAAAGGGCTCTGCTGTTGTGTTTGAATACAGCGTGTCGGTATGTTTAAAGTGCGGTTTCCGATGTGCAATTGAAGATACTGATATACTAATGGTAATTGGGGCTGGTAAATGAAAGGCCCTGCCAATCCCCTAGCCAACAACCCTGTTGTTCTGTCCCTGAACAAGACCGTTAACTTTATTTTCTCACAAGTTGTTGCTGTACATAATATTGTGTTCTTAGCATAACCCAGGGGGAAAATAACTGGAACAAAAAACAATACAATGAGCATCTTGTTTAGCAGTTTTGTAGGGTGATGGGATCAGAAAATTCCTGCTGGCCATGCTTCCCCTTTAGTTTGGATCACCCTTGGGGCTTACATGGTGCTTGTCAGTTAGGGGTATAGTTAGGATAGCACAGCGGTCAAAATTCGGAGCCCGATAGTTGAGCCCACTCGTTTTTTTACTCCAAAAACGAATCAGTAAAACAACCACCAAGTACCATGAAGGTAGTGTGTTTACAATGTTTCATAATTTCCAAATATTGATGCTACATGCTTCATAGCTATCCAGGTCATATAATGTGTAAAACACAACATCTTTACAAAGTATTCTCTTTACCTACTATTTAAAAATTATTACAGGGAAATACAATGTATCATTCACAAGGTAGCTAGCTTATAGAAAATAGCCATTGTAACAAAAATAAAAGTAGGTAATTGTACTAAGAATATAAAAAATCCTGCACCATATTGTTCATTTTATTTTCAATAGTCCCATCATAGATGGTTACATTTTTTATGTGGACAGTCACAGAGATGGACCCACTAAGGCCTGCAGAGTGGTGCTGGGCCTGAGATTAAACCAGATTACAAAAAGGCGCAATTACTCAGTCATATGGAACATTTGCTAGCCATTAAAATCTTTCTCTGTGCACTGATACAAATTTCTATTGAATTAGTCATGGAAATCTTACCAGAGCATCCTCTTTATAGGCCTCTAAGTTTCTCTGGGATTCTCAGCCTCAAAGTGGATATTAAAATATCTTATTTCAGTCCCGTGTTGTGGTGTTCTAAAATGCCACCATCTTAAAATGTCAATACTGCAGGCCTCCTTCCCAACTGTCTGAAAGCATTCTGCAGAACATTACAGTAACATTACAGGGCCATTATTATCTAGATTCCTTCTAGAAATCCTGCCATTGAAGGAAGGAAAGCCCATACAATCTTAGTTAGAAGTGGCACGACTGCCCTGTGTGAAATGGAAGCTGTGGCCCGAGCAGAGTAGCATGTATTTCAGACAGTCCATTAATAAGGAATAGGAAAATCAATGCTCACTGTTCATTCGACATTGGGTTTAAGGTTTGGTTGAGACAATGACCTTTGTCGTGCAATGAGGAGCCTTATTGACATAGCCTTGCTGTGGCATGTTGGCATGTCTAGCACTCCCTTAAATTGAATTCACACATGCATTCTCCTCTCCTATCCTTGTTTAAAAGGAGGGCAAGGGCAAATTCGATATCCGACATTCTTGATTGATCAATTTCAGGCTGATTATCAATCAATTTCCATCTTCCGTGAATACGTGCTTCCACATATCTGGCCTAAAAGCACATGCTGGCTTTTACATATATTTTCCTGCCTTTTTAGATGTCTTTTTTGAGAACCTCGAGAACCCCCAACACAGCTAGTCCCAATACACCACAACAGCTGGGACATTCACAGAACATGCTTACTCATCACCATGTAATACCTCCCATTATCATGGGCAGTGTGCTCTCCTATTATCATTTATGAACACTCCAACTCATTAAATTCTATCAAAGTGGTTGGACAAACATTGGTTTGTGAAATGGAGCGCCACTAGTTTTCTAATTACACGATCTGGTGGGAACGGTATTGGTTGTTGCACAGCTCCTTCCGCAGAATCTCTCGAAGGAAGGAACTTGCTCCCTTGTACTTTCAGGGCATCATCCCAGCACTCTGACCAGCGAGGACGGGGCGTGGCGGCCTCCTCTCACCCCTTGCTTCAATGGAGGTGGCAGAGAGTGACCATTAGTGGCAGGTCATATCTTTCCGGGAATAGCACTCAGGCCGGGCTCAGATCGTGGACGACTTCCGTTGACAGTGACCCTGAAGCGTGTCACTATGAAGCAGGACCTCTCTGAGTGAGCCGCTGGGGACCAGCGTCTGCAGCCCACCTACAGCAACGTCCCCTTCCGTGTGTATTTTGACGTACAGCATTAGTGAGGGTGAGATGGACGTCACATCAGAATGAGATCAGGAGTGAGAGGACGCGGGCCAACTGGCAGCTCCCTTGTGAAGAAGAAATCCTGTTGTTTCTGAGAAACAGAAGATTGAATCGCCTCAGGTTGTCTGTCTGACTTAAGAGAACAAACCCCAGGTTTGACCTTTAACCTTCAATATCTGCCAGGATCTTCCAAAGCTTCGCACACACCCAGTACAGCACATACTGATAGCAAGAGGCGTGGGAAGCCAAGAGTAAGGCACTGTGACACTATCAGACTGCCACAGCTTGGCTTCTCACACATATTGAATTCCATTGAAATACCCATCTGACAGTACATTTACTTAAGCACTTATGTTTGCATAAGGATGACACAGAAAAAAGAAAAATACATTTTTATTGTACGCTTCATAGATTATTACACGCTTTTCGCGTAGTTACATAGAAGGGATCAGACTGGTACAACACGTGTTATTTTCTAAATAAAGGCATATGAATGTTGTGTTCATTTTGTCAATAGCTTGAAAACCAATACTAAGGGGATAAAGTTTTGATCCGAAAATATACAATAAAGGATATTGTGTGTAAATGAGTGACAACTAAAAATAAATAAATCTGTATGATATTCAGGCTGTAAGCAAACAGAATGCAGACAAAAGTATATGGGTTAAATACATTTAAAAACAAGACACTTCTTTATATATTGAATTGTTTTAGCCTTAATATGCTGTTTCTATCATAATACCCAATACAATTGTTACGGCTGTGTTGTGTGGATGTCTAATGGCAGAGCCATTCATTGTCTTTTTTGCCTCCATCAGCCACTTTCAAGTGTCCTTACGACGACTTTGTCACCTCCCCCTCGTTCCAACTGCCCCCTGCCTCTCAGCTGCCAAGACAGATATTTAGAGTATTGACCGCTCTGTTGTTCTTCAAATGGTTACAAAAGTGGTTGTGTATCAAGGTGGGGAGATGGTTGAACATTTAACTCATTGCACACTTTGTAGCACTGGTAAGCAGTGTTGTTGTCCGGGTAAGCATGGACTTGTTGGTGTCCGTTTAAAGCAAGTTGAAAATGTGATTCTATAGATTCTGTAAATGAAAATGTAGTTGGGCCTATTCCACCTTTTGATTCAAAATACAGTTCAATATGTCATGCATAAGAATTCATAAACTTTTTTCAGTTCAGAAGGAACGTTGTTAGAGATTACAGCGTTGTGTCTTCATACTTTATTTGGTTTCTCACATTCTGTCAGACAGAATAAGCAGCATTTTTGAACTGCGATTTTCAGATCTCCCCCACAGATGGTTCGATAAGGGTTCAAGTCCATGCTTTGGTGGGGCCTCTCATGGCCATTCCAGTGTTGTCTTGCTTCAGGTATTTTTTGCGCTGAGAGATAAATCTCCACCCCAGTCAGAGTTCAAGTGTGCTTCTTCTTGCCACCTTAAGGACCACCATGCTTCACCGTAGGGTTGTTATTTGGCAGGCCATTTCTCCCTCCAGACGTATCATGTTTTTGGGTACATTTAGGCAAACTCGAGCACGCCTTCATAATGCCTTTTACACAGGAGGGATTTTTAGCCGGTGCCATAAAGGCAGAACGGATTAGGTGTTGCAAGTATTGTACTTATGTCCTCTGCATTCCTCTTTTCAGAAAATACAAGTTCCAGAATTTACCAGCAAACGTAGATAATGACATAAAACTTATCAATATACATATATACATTTTTTTTTTCTACAATAGTTATTTGTTGACCATGCCCATGTGGTGAACTGTGCCTTTTGAGTTTTGTTGGCCCAATATTGTCAGTAGTTCTATGAATGACGCAATATTTTTTCTCATACTAGAGGTTAACACTGACTTGACGAAAGATTTTCTGAATAATATAATCGAGGCAGACTGATCCGACAAGAACATTACACAAATTCTGATAATTTAAATCTCATTAAATGTGATTATTGAATACATTCTTCAATCTGTATTTTCAATCTTTAGAAAGCTCAGATCAAGCATGTATTGTTTATTATCACCATGCAAGAAAACTTCAAGAAATGTATCCTTCTTTATTGTATTGTGTTGTTTATGTAAAGTGTGGCTAGTTAGAAGTATTCAATCAGTGGATTGGGGTGATATTTAGAAAACCTGCAGTGCAGAGTTTGGAGGCATTGCAAAATGAAACTAATCATGACTGCATTTATTTTTCATATCTTTCTTGCCCTTCAGTACACACCGTGCTTGTCAGCCAGCTGTGGCAACATGATTCTTGCTAGTAGGTCAAGGTTGTTAGATTCAGAACACAAAACCTACTCAAATACCCCAAAAATAGATGCCCAATTTTGCAGAAATATAGGGAACCTGGCAACACGGAAGCAAGGATTACCCCTTTATGCGATAGGATAGCGATCTTATGTCTTTGGGGAACAGGTTAAGAAAGCATGTGTTCTTTCAGTGTGAGTGGAACAAGGAGAGAGCCGCTGGGTCTAAGGGGTTTTGACATCCTGCCTCAATGCTCTTGGGGGCATCAGGTTGTAATATCTTTTCTGTTCCGGTAGATACAGCGATTGCTACACATGTAACACATACTATCACCATCGAAATTTGGTTGATTGACATTAAGGAATATTACACCTCTCAGCTGATGATGTGTAATATGAGTCAGCTGCTGTAAATAATGTACAGTATTTTGACCTTACCTTTACCTGTGATTTAGTATAATGGTATGTTTCTTCATTCATTTTAATTTCTTTTAACACATTATGGCTCAGCTTTCTCTCCCCTTCCTCATGTTCAGATTCTTGCCTGACCTGACGATGAATATGGAGCGAGTGCGGGATAATTTGCCCTTTAAATACCTCCCATATTTTCTTTTCAGTCAGTTCCTCTATTTAATCTGAGTCTAGATGTCAGTCAGGGTGAGGGAATCATTGCCACGTAATACCTCTGTACTGAGAAATACGCTTAACTGAGAAAAGCTCCTCTTCTCTCAGACTCTATTCAGACATATGCTGCAGGTTTTCTTGTCAAGTGGTAGCTCTCTGAAGAGGTGTTTGTATCGTTATAAGATATTGCTGTCTTGTCTGCAGGGAGTAACACTCGGCCATTGCAGCAGCGGGTGGGTTATAGGGGAATATTATGCAACAAGTCAGGAGTTTCAGTTTTAATGGACTTCCCATGTTGTTGACATCCTGATGCTGAGGAACTCTCTGTTCTGGACTGGCCACTGGACTGGCCACTGGGTCCATGGGGAACTCCCTGTTTTGGACTGGCCTCAGGGTGCAGGGGCAATTCTATGTTACTACTTCTTTACCCCGCACATGTTGGCTTTGTCAACTTGATGCTGCGACAGGTAATATGACCACTAGCATGGATTCATGAACCTCACTACTTAAGAGGTAGTTGTGAGTGTTTTTTTACGTTTTTGGCTGAACCCCTCAAAGTCAGAATCCCCCCTAGACGGAATGATACCGTAGCGCTCTGGGTCTTCGATTGGCCTGGGATAGTCTCCAGTAGGGCGATTCGATACTTGGTTGGTGTGCGGCTGGATATGTGCTGCCACCTCTCCAGAATTGAATCAAATGTTTGTGGATACATTTTTCCAATTTGTACTCTTAAAATATTCACCCGGCACAGCCTTATATGAACTAGCCACCCCTCAAAGCCTGGATCCTATCCAGGGTTCTTCTTAAGTTTTGTTCAAAATAGTGTTCGTTAATCAAATAGATCAACAGACATCTTTTGAATATTGACAGAGATTAACAACTACGTTTCCAACGTTGCAGAGTACCCAGATTCCACCATTGCTCTAGTGAAATTGAATGCGCCCGAGATGCTAATCCCCCATCTTTGTTACAGGAGCTGGGAAAAAAGCAACAACATCTAAATTATGACCTTTTACTTTTTCATGTACAAGCGAGGCTGCTATTGTCAACATGTGTAATTCCCACCCTTGGTTTCCAACGTGGCTGTGAATTATAAATCAATGAACATGCATTACTGTTAAATCCCCGGTCTCCAGGGCCTCAGCGCTGATCAAATAATGGATGGTCAGGGACCTCCGGGGGAGCCTTTCTGCCCAGCTTAGGGGCCACTGGTCAGAAGCTGGCCCTTCTCCACAATGCTGTATTAAGAAGGGTTGGAGGGTGGTCGTGGCGGGATGTATCACACTTGACAGTTTGCAGGTTTATAATGTGCACAGTTTGCTCGTGCTATGCTGTTTCCATGCTAAATACTAAAGGTGTGAATCTTCACCTGCCTCACGATTCAATTAAGATTCAAAGGGGAACGATTTTGATTAAAAAACGATTTTTGATGGATGCATCTTGCCCTCCAATTATCTACGTCCTATCTACGTTAGACCTACATCAGACAGGCGCATGTGTGTTACTTCCGAAGGACACAACATTACAAAATATATATATTTACTAAGAGCATTTATTTACAAAAACTGTCCTAGGTCACAATTCTGACGTGAATTGAATTATTCATATATACATATATATATATATATATATATATGAATAATGAATAATTAATATTCATTAATTCATATATATATGAATAATTAAAACAAAAAAATTATCTTATTTTTATGAACCGATGCAGAATTGTTCACGTCAGGATCGCAATCCCTCTAAAAAAACGATTATATTCCCCAGCTCTAGTAAATACACAATGTTATTGCTGGAAACAGGGAAAATCTTCTCACGTCAGCACCCCAAGACACCAATTCGGTGCGAAAACAAAGGGTCTGTTGGGTGTTGTAAACAGACTTTGGATCAAATATGTGGTCTTGGAGAAGTCTGTAGGGTTGCAGTCTGTCGGTTCCTTCAGGGCTGGTTTAGCACATGCCCCTTAATCTCTGTCTGTCTGGAGGTCCTGAGTGGAACCGACAGAGGAAGAGTAAGTGTGCTGAATGAGAACAGTGACGAGTCAAGTAGCTCAATTATTCAACAGGAGCTTGTCTGTGATTGTAGAGCTTAGGATGAACTCTCCCAGAATGTAAATAGGGGATGCCATTACCGCCGCCCGAAAACCCTAGCAATCCAGCATGCGCTCACGTTGTTCCTGTCATTTGATTTGAAACATGTACCTAACTTCTCCATGGTCACGTTAGTAAATAGGGGCAAGGGAGGTATCTCACTATTCAGTGAGAAAGTCACACAGAAGGCATGCCTAGTCAGCGTGTAAAACGGATATTGACAACACGACTGAACGAGGAGGTGGAGAGAACGGATTGGAGATTAGTCGTGCATGTGGAGACGGCAGAATATTTTTACTATTCGGTGTCCTCTTATAGTATATTTACCAAAATGCCACTAAAATAAATTATTGTGTGGTGACTCTTATGCAACCCTGCCATATGTGAACCCTATAGGGCTTTAACACGTATTCAGACCCACACGCTTTGCCTGAGGTGGAAATCGTGCCCATTCACAACACTTCGCTAAGTTTAATTATTGAAAAGAGATGAACATGTTAAGATGCCTTATTTCTAAAAGCACTCAGGCCAACGTAATGTGATAGTTCTGCATGAATGAATTTCAAACCACTTTACTGCAGGTCTGTGTCACATACAGACGTAGGATCTCAATTTGGTCACTTATGTTTTTTTTATACATTTGTAGTAAATTCGAAACTTTTTAAACCAATGATTGCTACAGATTTTAAAATACCTGCGACAAGATGGTGATCAAATAATGATACATCTATATTGCGTTTTGCCCTATTTAGAAGCCGATTTACATTCCAATGACAATACAAACTCGAACAGTATGGGAGGAGAAGAATCATAATTGATTCATGATGCATTTATGCACATAATTCATGCATCTAGGAAGTTCTAATGAACATGCATAGCAGTTCAGTCTGTCTGGGTGTACAATTCAAAATGTGATTTACCCCTAAAGCTTAACCTATGCAAAGAGGAAGGCAATATTCATAATTGTCCACACAGCGTACAGTGAAGATTTCTTTCAGCAATTCACTCAAACCTTCCGGATTGAAGATACAGTGTGCTACCATTCTGGGTGCCCAAGGAGCAATTACGGGTTAACTGTCGTGGTCAGGGTAAGAATGAAATTTCTTCACCATGCTCGCTGACATTTTTGACACATTAAATACTATCATGTTGACAAATATCCTGTCTGTGTTGTGTTGGGCAACTGTGAAAATGGGGGGTAATGTTTTTGAAGTTACTGCAAAATGTCAAAGTAAAAAGCTTAAACTGACATTCTCCTCATTTAATGCTATATTTACAGGTTGAATTGAATTATTTGTTTGCTGGCAGATATGTAAAAAAAATACACTAGTTAATGTAAAAACAATTTCATGGGAACATATTTCAGTGGGTGTACCAAGAAAGAAGGTAATTGCTGCCATCTACAATTTGTCCGAGTTCAGGGTTCATAGTTCATTGTTGAGGTGAACACGAATTTCTCTCGTAATGAGAAAACTGAAAAACTCATCTCCAGTAATCTGTTTGTTTCTCATTTAGCAGGACAATAAGCAAAAATGAAAAGCAATTTTTCCCCAGTTCCACTCTTTGACCTGTTACTACCCTTTGGTTTAGTAGGGCAGCAAAACCCATTTTTCTGTGCCAACAGATGACTATCTTCCATTGCTTCTGTAAAAGGGAAAACAGCCACTAACCACCATCTGGTTTTGAAAGCTTTGTTAAGTTATGGAACAGGCGAATTACGAATTGGGCTAACACAAGGACAATAATGGTGTATTTTGTCTCAGAGAGCAAACATCTTCGCAGTTGTCTGCAGAGATCTTATCTGGTAATGTATAGAACACCCTGCCGCAATCATATTGCTATCTCAGACAGATTCTTCTATTGATATCCCCTGGCAATCAGTGTGCAAAGTAATGGCCTAGGCTTAAGTAAGTTAACGTGTACTTTAGAGCAGTGTACTGTACATTATCATCACAGTGTGGTGGTGCTCCTTTGGTCGCACTGAACACTCTCATGGCTTGGGGCACTCCCATTTACCCCCATGATCTGGCCCCAGCTCTTCCGGTAGTGGTGGCGTGTTGCCCATCCAACAACATTATTCCCTGAGACTTGCTCCCTTCTGCAGTTAGACAAAGTACATGAATAATGCATTCCTCGGATGTATCCACCCTCCAGATCAATGGCAACGCAACAGCCATCTACAAAGGCACTTGGCTCAAGGCCACATTTGATCACTTCCTCGTTCCTTTGTGTCAGCCCGCTGAGACTTCATTATTTCCAAGTGTTTGTAAGCTATTGTTGAAAGAACAAGAAGCAAATTATTTAAAGTTGGTTGGAGAATGAAAAACTTTGATGGGACATGAAAACCGCTGACGGACGGTTGTCCTGAACGGTTGAACAGCCATGGAGCGAGAGGGGATGCATAGTAATGTATCCATCCACCATTCCGTTTCGCCAAGAGGCTGCTGGGAGATAGTGGCAACGTTGCTGCGTTCATGCATTATGACAGGAGAAAGGATGTTTGAACCACACAGTATTTGACCGTTGCCCTGCAGTTGATCAAGCCCAGTGCTTCATGCTGTCCATCATGACACGTTAGAGGGAATAGCAATGAGATTTGATGCACTTTCCCACTGATGAGATTTGGAGTTTCATTATTCATTTCTTCTCTGCCTTTCTCCAGGTAGTGAACTACCATGTATAAGTGTGTGTAGCTGTGCTATACTCCGGATGCTTGTGACTCCAAAACCATGTGTGACCCTTTGTGATGGGGGTTAGAGCGCCAGCTGAAACGGCCACCTCCTCCTTGCTCTCTTCATTCATCTGTGTGCCTGTCTGACTCTGCTCACCATTGTACTGTCATGACAAAATAAAATATGTGTATCTGAATTCATTATTTACCGCAGGGAACATTGCCATTGTTAGAACTTGCACTTTGCCGCCACTCTCCAAACCTATCTACTGTATTTTCTGGTTAAGACACTTTTCAGAGGGGCTTCATTGTGAATGGTTTGGGAATTAACAAGGTTTCTGAGGTCATTTGAGGAAGAACTTAAGAGTTTGACGTGTGCGCCCTCGAGACATCACAGGGAGAATTTGGCAACAGACATCCTTTTTTAAACCCAGATTGTCGGGTTTGCGGTCCAAGATTTCTATTTGTTGGTGCCTTTTTTCCTCTTCCTGACTGCATAGCGAAATCTTTGTTCTATCGACAGAAATATACTGTGCCGACAATTTACAGCAAGCCTAACCTTGCCTCAGATAATGAGAGTGCTGTGTAAGGGAGTGTGTGTGGGTCTAAAGCACAATACTACTACTGCATTTAGATCAAAAGGTGTTTTAGCACTAGAGGCACCAAACAAAGACAAAAGTCATCCTCCATCTCGAGCAGTGCCATCGACATATTGAGACTTGGTTATTTGCAGCCAGTTGTTACAAAATTTTTACTGAGAAATTGCATTATTGCAAGTAAGGGTTAGTCCTATGCTGATCATTAGATCAGTGCATTTTACCTGTCATGGGCATTTATCCCGCTGAGCAAATTATGTTGAAAAGACATTGTATAGACATGTTTTACGTTTCTCAGTGGGTAAGCATGATCATTACCATTTGTTTGAATTAAGTAAGAAATAATCTGTTCTTGTACCTAATGATTTTACTTAATTCATTAACTAAAGCAATTTTCACAATCTACGTTCCTCCTCAGATCACCCATACATTGATAGATTGTTAACTTGGAACTGCCAACCTCCAACCAAACTGCATTCTGTAAATGGGAATCTGCCATGATGAGAGCATGATAAGATTTCATGGAGCATATTTATTAGCATCCTCATTAGCCTCTGCCTAGGCAGTTGCTACATTTTTCTTAGGTCAACCATCAGACAGCCACTTGTCATCAGATGGTTAATTAGGAAGCAAGGAAGCCTTGCATGGCTAATTGAGGTGCTGCATGTTTTGCAACAGTCACTCCTCAGTGATCGATGTTGAATTAGCAAAATGTTGTTTGATTCACGTCTTGTGTGCATGTAGACATAATGGTCTCATAGGCTGTTCAAATTAAAGATTGAGCTGTGATGGGAATGTTATCAAGGTGAAATAAATCAGACTAAACATCATTTAAACATCAAATAAGTTACAATGTGTATTAACGTGTTAGGTTCCTGCTTGTTTATCCAGTAAATCAGTTACTGACCATACCACAGATGTTATCAAAAAACTATTTTGTTGCAACAAAAACACTATACCTAAACCAGAGAACCAGGCATGTGACATTCTGTCTTTGCAAACCATGCATTCCTGGAATATGCCCAAATTTCATCTCTGCGGTGTTGAGGTCAGATAAACTTGCATGTGCTTTGATGAATGTGGGGAGGGCTGTTTCATTTCATGAGGAACTAGGTCACCTTGTGTGCTGGAGCAAGATGGAGGCGTTAATATGGCTGGTAGCGGGAGGTATATGTTCTCAGAGGGGGGAATGCCACAGTCAGCTGTGGCACTAGCAGCAACCACAATAAAATTAACCTGCTCCTATAGCTATTTTTATAAAACGACATAAGCCACCCACATTTTCCTAGTAATTTGTTTTAAGTACTGCTACGCCCAGCCACAAGGTCTTATATAATGTTTTATGAAACTATGTTTAACATTATCATTGTCAGTTGTTCTTGAGCTGTTGGTCCACTAATATTAATTGCTATAAAGGGCCAAACACTTGCATTTCCACATTATTTAATTTCCCAATTTACAGATGACCTTGTCAGCAGAGAATATGTTCCTGAAGAAGATTTACCACAATCAAATATGTACTTCTCATGTTCTTAAAGAAAATATGCTTGTAACGATTGAACTATTGTTAATGATTAATCGTGCATTTCTGTGGTCATTAGAACACAAAATGAATTGTGTTCATTCATTTCTCTGTAATTTATTATTTTTTTCACAAATTCTGGGTTCTTTGTAACAATTCAATACCTAAACATGCCTCTCTAACTGAAGGGTTTACAAGCGGTTAACATGCAGAGCCGAGAGCTTCTGTTTCTTTTCTCATTTTATTGTCAACTAAAGCACAAGACCCGATACTACAATTTGGCATTTTGCAACAATTTACAGAAACTCAATGTCTCATATTTTATTGTAAAGATAAGTGGCCCATTTAACTATTCCCTCTAGTAGCCATTTATGCCACGGCTAAAGCTTTTACAAAACAAAAGCATTTCCTCATATCTTCAGTCATGATGCTCTCCTGTTGAGGTTTTCATTTTCAAAGTTTTAAGTATACATTGTATGCCCTTCAGCTTGGTAGGAATGTTTTAGCATACCTCTGAATCATTTCTGTCTGAATATTTAGGAAATAGTAAAAAAAAATAGTAAAACAATATGCAACTGGCACAGAACACTCCCCTGGGGTGCACCACCTGCAAGGCATTAGCAGTGTGTTGAGGTGGAGTGGCACAATTGTGGAATCCTGCTGACAACAAAGAGAGATCAGTGCTGTTTGTTGTCAATATCTGTCTCTCATTCCGACCTCCCCCATCACCCTACCGTAAAAAATGACCTTGATCCGTAGACCACACTAGGATGTGGTGACCTTTGGTTGAGTTTTGACCTTTTGACACCTCAGTTACAGCAATGTACTGTATCTGCTTCTGTGAACGACAGTGGAGAAACCCACCCAAGGGATGACAGCGAAAAACCCTTGGCCATTTTTTGACAGGGCTAGATCACTTTGAAAACTCAGAAAATGTGAAATAGAACTGCTGCTAGTCTCCTGCAGGCCAAATGCTTGTAACAGGTTTTTTTAGCCCAAACTGGCAGCGATTCAAATCTGTGAACCACATGAATGTCTGTCGTGTCCTCTCAATGTCTTTCAGTTTGTCCACCGCAACATTTTTTCCATCACTAGTGATCCTCACTATAATCAGTGAGATAACAGCCTGTGGGCAGTTGTACTGCAAGTGCAGTGGAAGACATGTTCCACATCACATGCAGCACTGTAGAACTTGAATTACCTGTTTTATTCATACAAATCATTAATATCATCCCCATCATCTCAAGGAGCTCAAGCATGATGTGTTAACATACTGATGGACACAGTTGCCATGTAAAAGCACTTTTGTAAGTGACGTACACGTTTATTCACTTGTTCACAAGCATGGGATTGAAATCAAGGAGGCTGCTTGTTCGTCACCAAGGACCACACTGAAATTATCCTAGATGCTGTCCACACTTCCACACTGTTTAATACTCCCTATTACTGTTGGTTCACTTGATTACGGATGGAATTCTCTTTGGTAAGGCATTGTACAACATGCCATGAGAGCCGCAAGCACTTGCATTTCACAATAATTTGGCTAGAGAGGATTTTACCATAATAATAATTTTAAAATACCACCTTATCATCTTGGGGTGTTTAAAATAAGTAGTAAATAAGTGTTTATTTTCTTGAAATACTGAGATGTGATTTTCAAATAATTGAGATGGCTCATTTCAAGGAAAATTAAACAGTATCATCTATCAAATGTATTTTATAAAGCCCATCAGTCATTACCAAATAGTGCCTATACAGATAAATCCCTCTAAAAGTTAGGTGGCCATTCCAGAGTGTAATGTCAAACACAAAAATATGAAGATCTCTCATAATGTCACAGTCTACATATAGCTTTAATAGGCTGCCTCTATAGAAATAGGACTGAAAAGTTGCCGGATATGCGCCTGATGAATAATGTTCCAAAATGTTGCTGTTTTGAATTCCCCAAGGGGCAGAGGTGAAACATGCGTTGGTGTGCCCTTGAGCAAGTTTCTCTGGATTAAAGTGTCTGTTAAATGACTTAAATGCATTTTAGTCTTCTGAGCCTGCTGGGAGTTCCCTTCAGCAGGCGCTGGGAGTGTCTGCGATGAGGCAAGGCCATAATCACATATTAGATAACATGACATTCAGAGAAAATGGGATAAAATTGGGTAAAACATTATTTTAAAATTAGAATTATGTTACTGGTAATCCCATTTTGCTGTCGTCTGGTGAGAGGTAGGGCACAACATTATAAAGCCACTGAGCACCAATACGCTTTATGAACAGACAAGCCAGCAGAGTTATTTTTAGAAGCCCAAATACAGAAATGTCTTCGTTGATGGAAAATGACTAATTCGAACAATGTACCTATTTGGGTGTGTTGAGAAAGTCATACAGTAATTCATCCATTCTCAAAATGTAATGTTTGTTTTCATTTGACTTTTTTATGCTTGTTTAAACATAGTGTAGGCTCTGAGCTTCAAACTACTATATAGGGGAACACAGGAAAATTATTCTGGGTTTTAGACTTAGACTTTATACTAGGAATTTCTAGGAAACCGGTAGATAACATTGCTTTTATTTTCATTTTTACAATGATGTCTAAGTGCCAGCTATAAACTTTAATGTGAAGATATTCTAATCCGTATCGGAATAACTATTTAAGAATAACAGCATGTTTGGTACATTGACACCCGATTTTGGGGTACATGTACAGCTTACACTAGTTGGCAGGGAAAATCATTTTTTGGTACAGATTGGCAAATAATGTGGACAGCTAGTTTGCCAATTAAACTGCAAGACCATGCCTGAGTATGAAGATTAAGAAGATTAAAACAAAAAAAGATTGTACTTTTTTACTGCTGATTTCAGGCAGCACTGTTATGTAATGTTTGTAGATACATTTTCAATGTTGCCTGCGTAAATCCAATTCTTTTTTATTCTTACATTTAGCAGAGTGTCAAGTAATAAAACTGGCTGTCTTTTGTTTTGGAATGTCACAGCCATCTTTACATAATCAAGTTGCGTTCAGGCAAAAAAAAAAAAAAACTGTGTCAGTTTTGTGTTTTTACTCTTTAATTGATGCTTACAGATCACATACATGTTTGTAATGAAGGCACATTATATTAATTAATTAAACATTTTGGGTGTGCATTTATAGGTATTTTGAAAAGGAACTGAATTCAAATGTTTTTTTCAACTCAAATGCATTTTCTGTGAAGACAGGCTTTGTGCCCAGCTTAATGAATAGGTACAAATAATTAAATGGCAGCGGAGCATTAAAATAATGTGCCTTTACGAGTTAACTCATTAATGTTGACAGTGTTTTTTCCCCACTTGACATTATGAAACAGCACTAAAGATGACAAAAAGCAAGATGAGAATTTAAGATGGCTGTTGTGTGCAAGCCACATTCCATGCGTTTAGCATGCTAGCTAACACTGGTTCGGTGAAGTAGATAATTAAAATCTTATTGTCGACAAAAAATGACAAAGCAAACAATTAATCGAGGTGGCAATGTGGTAAATTGATCAAGATTACTTTGTGAAAGTGAACAATCGCTTGGGCATTTGCCTTGCAGTATTTCCCCCCGTTTTACGGGAGCTACTGTAGCATTGCACTACAAATATTTGGCAAGTGGGGTGCCTCCTACCTCCCAGATACCACAGGCACTTTAAGTGGCTTTTAAGCACCGGACGTGATAACAGAGGAGAAACTATCTCACTCAGGGCTAAGCCGCCTGAGCGCTGCCTGTGGCACATGCGTTTTGCTGATGGAGAATAGGATTATTTGCTAACTCGTGGATTTCCACCATTTTGTCTCCACCCTCATTTCTTTTCTGCTATTACCCTCCTACGCGTTGGTCTCCTCCCTTCCCTTCAGTGCCTCTGATGTATCCTACGTCCTCTGAAACCCCTGGAAAGTCAAACGGTGTAATCCTTTTGTCCGTTGAACGGATTTCCGGAAACTTGGATTGTATGGCTGTTCTTCCGAGACGCAAGCCCGATTGAACTTAATATGAAGGCTCTCGTTGTAATTTCCTGTTGGTAGTTCTGAAATGTGAAATTGGGTTCATGTGGAGGTCTCATCCGGGAATTAGAAGTTCTATTAAACGACATTCCACCCTACCTGTGCTCAGTAATAATGTACAGACTGATTTTTACCAGTCCTTTGAATGTATAACAATTATCAAGCCATCAGATCCCCAGGATTAGCGGTATGGACTTTTGTCATTTCATTCATAATTTATTTCACGGTAACTGTTTTAGAAAGCCCTTTAGAGCGTTAAAATCAGAATTTCCTAATTGTTTTTTTAAAATGTAGTACATTTTACACATAGTTGTTTTTCCTGCATGTCCTGTATAACACTCAAGGGAGAACAATTTCATTGTTTAATAGAGAAAAACAGAAACCATTTTTCCTCCTTTCTTGTGATAAAGAATAACAGGAAACGTATTGATGTAGTCCAAAATAGCATCCTCAGACCACCTGCAAGGATTAAGCAAAATACCTCATCACTGTAGCTGTGTAACATGTACAGCACCTAGTGTTATTTATTACATTTATTACACACTGCTGGAATGAATAAAACATTGTTTGATTAATTAGATTCCCTCTTGTAATCACCCCAATGCACAACACCTCTATAAATAAAGGTTGATGACATACATATATAAAATAATGCTAATATTGTTCATATCGTTTACTAATTACGATAATCCAACATAACTCCCGGGGCGGAAATCGTATAGTTTTATATTTAATGTATGCAGCAGATGGTGTTATTTTCTTGTCCTTGTATTTTTTTTTCTTTCTGCACAATAGAATGGAGAAAATGACTGCCAAAGGCCAGGACAGCGTAACATATGGTCAGGCCATTTCTCTCTCTCCCTGTGTTGGTCTCACACACACACACGCACGGACACACCTGGGCCTGTTGTCAAGAGGTGTATGACGACAGCAATCACAACGCTAGCGTGGCCACGAGCCAAGTGCCGTCGTGCATAATTACATGCGAGAGTTTTCTCCCTGCCTCCCTTCTTACCTTTCGTGATTTATTGCTTTACCACAGCTGTCAGAAGTCGGGCTCATCCGACTGGGTTCCAACTGGAAATGTTAACGGAAAACGCTAGCGCAACGCACGACAAGCCTGGCCCAAAATGACTGAGAGGAGGAGGTGACGCAGAGTGCCGGGATGACGTTGAGCCCGTCTCGTCGTGAAACAAGAGCTGGTTAATGAGCAGAATGGATCGCAGATGAAGATCACAACGTGTTGAGATGTTGTTTCACGGTGTCAGCTTCATTCCTGGCTCATCCGTGTCTCGCGATGACTGCCTCATTTTGAATTCATGCATCGGTACCGTGATAGGCAGTGCATGGCAGATATAATGTGTATGGCACGTTGTGGGTTATTAATGATTACCTTCGTGCGTTGAAATATACAGATGTGGCATAAGTACCTAGCCAGAGTACATTGTGTACTGTGGATTAGATGGAATTGTTATGTTAAGGCCCCTACCATTGGATTGAATTAAGATTCTATTTTCTTGGTCACTGTTTTGGTTTTGCCAACTCACAAAACTGAATAGTAGGAATCACACTGTACTGTAGGAATTGAGGGTGTGTAATGGGCAGTAAACCTTTTTAAAATGTTATTTAGAATAGCAAAACAGCCTCCCAAAAATAACTTTTGGGGTGTTTAGTGGACCTCGTAAAAAGGCATTAAAATACTTGCAGAACCCGTTGCCTCAATGGCTGATCTATCAAGCAGTGGCGCAATTCCGATTTCATACAATAGACATACAGTGCAAGCAAATCAAATCATTCACAAAACAAAATAATAAATTAAATACAACAAACTAAAAAGAGACCACACATAAAAACACACACTCAACATAACATGGCTCTTGTTTTACAGTTGCCCTGAGATTTTTTTTTTCCCCCCTTAGTCGGCTACTAGAATGTCTGTAGAATGGTCACATCATTGCCTCTGGCAGGATAATAGAAAATAAAGCAATCTGTTTTCGCCAAAAACCAAAGCCTTCAGGCTTCTGATTAGCCACGTTGGGTTCCCTTAGCCTCCTCGATCCAGGCTCGTGTGTGGAATGGGGTGTGCAAAGCCAGCAGAGTGAGCATAAGCAGTAAACATAAACAGCCAGTACATCTGTCTGGAGTTAGAGGAACAACAGGGCCTGTCCAATTAGACGAGCACCAGAGATGCGGCTCAGTAATGGCCTTCTGATGGTTTGGGACCCAGCCACACAGAGTCCAAATTGGTTGGTTTAGAATGAGTGATCATGGGCTGGTCGTCTTTGGCATGCGGGATCTAGTGAACCTGACTTTGGATCAGAAAACGAACCTTCTTCTCCATGGAAACAACACTTTTTTTTTTTTACAAGATACCTCTACCACCAGGATCCAGCGGTCTCGCTTCATACGCTTGTCACATGTTTGGGTTGGCCAATAATCTCTCTTTACTGCATGAATAGGTGTGGATGGAATGCTGTCGCTAGTGGCTTCTTTCCCCCATGCAGAGGATCTTGTTAGGGAACTATGAGCTAAGCAGGTGGGGTGAGGAGTTTCTGAAGGCCCTCTGGACAACCGCTGTGACTCCTTTTTGTATGTGAATCAGGTGTTTGATGCCTCTTCCAAATTACAACAATGGTGGTATTTTTCTCCCGTCTAGTGATGTGTGAACAGGTAGTGCAGCTGCTTCTATGTGGTTAAGCCGTTTTGGACAATTGGATGCTACAGTTGTAAGCAAAGACTGTTGTATTATGCAACCTACAGTTCCTTGGCCACCAATGCCACGCCCTACTGAGCTTCCCTATGCCTATGAACATTGTCTCTCAGATGGCTGCATACTGGAAAACATTGACATAAGCTTTTGTACTCCCAAAACCGGTATTATCATTGCTCGGCGTGCAGTGGCACGTTGCCTGCTGTTTATCAGGTTAGTTACGTGAGTTTCCCCCAAGTTTCTTTTTATTCCAGCCATCATCCACATGCCATTTTAATGTTCTTGGTTGGAGGCTTTCATTGTTCTCTGGAGATCTTTTCACACTCTTGATTGTTACATTCGTTTTTTTTTACTCTAGAAGTGTCCATAAGAGTTTTTACTCTTTAACTTCTGATAATCAATAATGGCATTGTGGGGTTTTTACGTCAGAGTCGCAAACAGCAAAGGAGTCCATTACATCTTTAGGTGTAATCTGGAGCCGAGCCAGCACATTAATTTAATATCCTTCTCTTGACACACCTGTTGAATTATGCAGTAGAGAGTGACAATAACAATATGAATATATAATGATACGTAGCGTTAAGGGAAGGTTAACGCAGGCAGGAACCGACCGATCAAAATGTTGTTTGTCACACCTCTCTGCATTATTTTATTTTACAGTATTAATGCAGCTCTATTGGACCGCCATCTGAATTTGTTTGTTGAGGACAAGCAAACTGCGGTCATGAAGAGATGCACATGGTCAGGAACAATGCTGGGGTACATTGTGGCGTTCACCTAAGGCACCTAATGTGTCCAGGAAAACCTTCCTACACCAATTGATGTGGTATGCCCACCGTATCCCATGTGCTTAACATTTCAAGAAATTGTAGATTCAAAGAGGAACACCGCTGTTTTAATGAGTGCTTATTTCAGTATATCTGGCCTTTCTGTCATCTAGATTGAGTCTGGCCATTCTCCTCTGACCTCTGTCATTTACAAGGAATTTTTTGCCAATAAAACTGCCGCTCACACAGTTCTATGCAGTACATGACAATCCCTGGAGATGTATGCAGAATCAAATCACAGTCAAAAAAATGTTTTCTTGAGTTTAAGACCAAATATTATACAAATATGTACACTTTTACATAAAGGTGTTATTTATCAGACTCTAAGTCACATTTTCAGTCAATGTGGGTATGTGCAAAATATCAAAAAAATATTGCAATAATATATAAACATATTATGCATTTAGGCAGACATTTATACTTTGCTCATTTAACAGTAAAACACCTAAGGAGGTTATAGTTTCTGACATAATAATACAACATATTACCTATTCTTAGTAGCTTCAAAAGTTGGCATATTATAGATACTGTGTTTTTGTTTGTAGTTTTTATCTTGTTACCCATGAAAACTGAGTGTTCCAAAAGCCCTAAGCAATACAAGTTATTGGGTCCAGATAGATAAACACAGACCAAAAAAAACGAAATATACATTTACCACAAAAACAGAGAAAGCAAAGTTGGATTAATTTCTAGTGCTTGTATTGTAAATCCCGATCCTTTGTGACGCATGCAAATCATTAAATCTCTAGGTGCATTAGAACTGTGTATTACATTGATGCACAACAAAATGAGGCCCCTGGCCTCTGCTTGGTTAGGTTAAAGCCTGGTTTCAGCTAGTCTGACCTTGAAAGATGAGAAATTCTCTCCTGGGTTTTACAACACAGTTACCCTACACCTGCAGCAAATCAATAGTAGGATGCCAGCACAGGCTCCCATGGAGTATCAGCTCACCCTTGTTGTAATGAATTGCAACTGGGCATGTGGAAGTTGCCTAGCAAGAAGGTTGACAGTTTGACAGCAACCTGAGGATAGCAAGAGGATAAGAAATGGAATCAACACTGTTTGGATCTCTGAGTAGACTGCAGTAAGCTGCTGTTCCTTTTGGAACGGTCGCAAAGCATGCATCAAAATGTTGTTGTGGTTGCTTAAAAATAAGTTGTTTAGAGAAAGATGAATGACTTTAACATGGCAGTATGAAGTAGAAATCAAAATGGAGTGAAGGGGGTTCTTTCGCTCTGGTTTTTTGGGAGGGATTTGAAAAATAATGATAAAAAAAGTTCCCTGCAGAAGACACTGTTCCTTTTTTATTTTTTCAATTTAAATTGTCATTTAATTACTGAGGTAAAAGACATTCCACCATCTTGTGATGAATACCCTGCCCGACTGCCATGTGAAATGACAAATGACTCCTGTTATGATGACATTTACTTTGTTCTATTTTTCCCATGCTCAAACATGTCTGTACAGAACCAATTACTGGCCCTGTCCAATGGAAATCTTCGGGGGAGGCTCCTTCTGCTCCGTTCAGCCAACCTACGAAGTGCAGAGTAAGAGTTAATACGGAGTGTTGCCTAGTTCACATGGAATTTGACATTTTGCCATCGTTTTTTTCCCCCGCTCCCCCTAAAAACAGAAACCTCCAGTTGTTGGTGCCACAACAGTGGGTGGGAGAATACTGATGAGGTCAAAGGCGAATAATTCAACATGCTAATGTTTTCACCCCTGACCTATTGTCCCCTGCATAATTACCTTGTTCGTCATGCTGGAGGGGTAGATGGAAATTTGGCAGGGGTGGTAAGGGGTGGTGGAAGGCTCCGGTTGGTGACAAGGCCATAATCTTCCCTTGGCAGTGCCCACATGGGAGGATTGGCCGTGTGCATAGCACTCGGTTCATTCTTTCTGCCCCTGTAGTTTTGCAATCCATAAATAAAAAGAGGGAAGACAATGGTAGTGAGAGTACAATGTGGCAAAAGGGTTGAGAGCTCGAATAAAAAACCCTGTTTGTTGTCACAAAAACAAAAAGAGGGGAACAGTGATTTGTTGTGGAGAACACAGAGATTGTGGATGAATTGTGGCGTGACATTGGGAGAACAAAAACGACGAACACTGCGAAACGGAGATAAGGCGCCCAGTGGAAAGGTACAGGAAAACAGGCAAAACTGAGAGTTTTCCCTCCGATTTACAGCTTAAGCAAATTTGCTTGTATTACTCTTTGCAACTTTAACAACACGTTTAATAATACAGGTCCAGTAATTTGAATTCACCTCAAAGCTTTTTAATCGGATGGTGCTAAATGTCCATATATTAAATAAATCATTCAAAACATTCTGTCTGATGCTCAGTAAAAAATTAAACCTCTCTGATTTAATTGGCATTTGTTAAATTTAAGCCACGGTATAATTTAGGAATAATTCCAAGTGGTTAAATCAGGGTTTACGGTTTGGGACAAGGTTAGGTTTAGGTATAACTATCAAGTTTTTAAATAAGGGGTTAAAAGTTTGGCCTTATTTATTCAGATCAGATCAAAGCAAATCAAATTATCAACAGCAGATAGTATTTTTGGTCTACTAAACGTGTTAAAGACATGGTTCTTGAGCTTATCTTGTATTCATGGGGCATTTTATCTGAAAGCAGGTTAACCTAGCTCAGTAACCACCTTATGTGTAACCAAAATTAACCAGACACTTTTTTTTGTACTTTATTTAGTAGGTTTATCCTACAAAACCCTGCATTGTGTTTGTTGTTGGGTTTTGTAGATATAGCAAAACCCATTGTACCTTTTCATATGGAATACAAATGTTCAACAGAGTACACGAAGTGTAAATCACATTCCAGTGTTTTTGCAATTTAAGATGCTTTATGGGAATAAATAAAATATCAATAATCCTAAACTCACATGAAAGAAGCCTGGGCAATTTTCTTTTTTGTTAAATAATAAGCATGCTCTGTAAAGGAAACCAATCTTGAATTTGATCTTGTTAACTAATTCAAAACATGTATTTTAAATGACATCTTATTATCAATCCAAATACTCATATATTTTAGATGAGGCAACAGGTTCAGATAGGATTCTTTCTAGGTCTAGGATTGATTTTTGTAAAGACAGAATTAGAAGTAAAGTATTACATATTTTCTAGACTATATAGAAAAGGCATAATTCCCAAAGTCATTAATACGTGTAAACGGGAAAGGTCCCGGAATCGACCCTTGTGAAACCCCTTACCAGATGTGATTTTAAGAAATTTGGATCTAACTCTACTTTTCAATATTGCCTGGATTCTTCCACTGAGAAAATTCTGACAACACTCCACAAAATGAGCAGCACACCTATTTTTAGGAAAAAGAAAACATACACGCTTCTGTTACTGTACTACCACTGAATTATTTCGTCAAACCTAAATGATTTAGCATACATTCCAACCCACCATTTTCATACACAACCAATAAGCCATCAACCTGCTTGACTGTAAGAAAGGGGTCTAGGTTTTGTGTAAAGGGGAATAGTTTGGCGGGCAGCACATTGTCTAACCACGTAACGTCTGTATACAATTTTGGTCTTCCTTTGGTCTGCGTTTTCAGCATTAACAGAGATTATTGCACTAATATATCTTTCAAATGAGGTACGTAAGGGTTCAATTTGCAGTGGATTCTTAAATTGAACTCTTCTGTTCCTCACTTCTTATCATCATTGCCCTAAATACGGCCTATATCAAGGTACTTTGGGGTCCTACAAGCAGTCCTGCTTGTGGGATCCTACAACTCTTTCCCTTGTTGATCACCTTAATGCTCAGTGACCCACATAAAAAAGGCAACCATGGTCCTCAACGTTTTTCTTTAACACATTACCGTAGTAATTACTTGAAACACAGAAAGGAATGGGAGCACAGATAAACAGTCACAGTGTTCTACGTGATGAATTGCATCACTGCAAGCCCATGTTTTATTCATCGACATGTATAGCACATGGGGCTATCATTGCTACCTGTCTGCAGACCACACATGGAGTGCTTTCTGTTTTGGGTCAGTGAATGAAGGAGGGCTGAACACCAATCACAATACTTTAAATGTGCGCTTTTAGATTCGTTTACTCTTTTTGGAACAAAAATGTACGGGCATTTGTGGGAACATCTAGTTGCGTATGTCGTTACTTGACACAAACAGACATTTATCTTGGTGTATCTCATGTTCATAGCTCGAGTACCTTATCATGATGCGGATTGGCCTTTTTTTTATCGGATTTGACCACGTGCTAAGTGGCGATGCAACCCTTCTCTGTTTCTAAACACACGCTGTCAGATTTGCATGATGTGATAAAGATGCAGTACGATTTTTCTGTTATGATGCTGTGGTGAATTGTGTTATGAAATGGGATCTGAGATAAAGCGTAACAGACATTTTGCCTACAGGATTTTGAATTGCCTGCGTCAACATCCACATCTTATTGAGGTTTTATCTGACATATCATCCCCCCATATAAAGTAGGGCTTAACACAATTACCCGCCAAACAGGGGATGTCCTAAGGAAATTCTACAATGTTACTAATGGGTCCCTTGGAGTTTTTCAACATTATTGTGGACCACTTTCATGATGTTGAAGGAGATGGGACTTTTATGTCAGGAGCAGTTTAGCTGGACTGAACTGTAAAATCCCTGGCTTTTCCAACTTGCTTGAAATTCATCACCTCAACTCATAATGTGACTCAGTCATCCAAGAACTGTCTACACATTCTGGCCACATGAGACTGGGCATTGTCCTGCACCAGAATTAACCCAGGGCCCACTGCATCAGCGTAAGGTTTGACAATGGGTCTGAGGAATTTAAAACTTTCCGGGTACCATGACAGAATTCCCCAGGGACTTTAGGGGACTGTGACCACAGGGACTTTTGAAGACTTTGACCACCCAGTCACTTGAACAAATCTTATTTTGTTACAAACACTTCACAAACAATGCACCTGACAATGTGTTCTCAACTTGATCACATCCTGTCAAAAATTAGGGTGGGAAGCTTAATGCATAATGGAACAGAAAATATCTGGTTTTAAGATGTCAATGCAATTTTACAATGTTAATCCCATCATTATAGCTGCATTGTTGACATAGTCCAGAAGAGATTTTGTTTGCCATTAGAATATTAGTGACTTCATGGTCTCTGGCTACAGGCCATTCATCTTAGGGAAAAAAAGCTGTGAATCAAACCAATCAGTCCCACCCATCAAGCTGATGTTAATAATATATTGATTAACACTGACTGTTTTTTAGCATACTTCTAAGTCATTAGCTCCTAAACAGAACATTAACGAACAACTCATTGGGACATTTTTGATCCATTGTAATAAATTACACCCATATTATTGTCAAAAACGTATGGCACATCCAAATCCTAACCTTTAACTGTATGCATTACAATTAAATGTATTTGCTTTAAATTGAAATTGATACCCCTTAAATGAAAGGACTTTCGACAGGATTATAATGAATTATGGCCTTAAGATCTTAAAGTTTCAGTGTGTGATTAACAGTGATTATAGCGCTTTACTTTGTTCTGGCCGGGGAAAACAAAAGCCTGTTTTTATCAAAGGAAAAGGAGGCCTACGGTAATGCCACTAACTATTAATAGTGCTTATGCTGGCAGATCGCTCAGCACGCGGTATACTTAGTACAGTGTGTTCCAGGATGTTACTCCACTGACTTCCACTTTCCATACCCCTGACAATACCCGTGCTAACTTCCTCCTCCAGAGGAATTGCCTGGTTCTTTAATAATTCACAAACACTTTTCTCCTGTACGATAGGACCTAATTAAAGACATGCAGCGGAAAAAAAATTGTTCTTACTGATATGTTGGTTCTAGTATTGTAATGGGGTTCATTGGAGTAGGGCACTTGAAAATTCCAGGGTTGAGGATTTGAAAACATTTGAATGTACGCGCTAACTTCTGCACAATGCTATGGATAAGACCAACTGCTTAAAAATTTCAACTAGTCAGGACACTAGGAGTGTGAACAATTGACAAACTTACATATAAGTAAGCATTGTCTAAAATTTAAGACTTTATATTTATTAGACCAAATCATTTGGTTTAAGTACAAAAGTGCTGGCATCATTTCATGTACTATAAAGTGTGGTGACTCATGCAGTGGATAACTAGGCTAAGGCATTAAAATGAGCTTGTGTTCAGGATTTGCAATAAAAAGAAAACAAGTATGTAGATGCGCAAGTTGAACGGAGGAGACAGGCGTCTGAAAATAGTTGCTCAGTCCCCAAAATGATTTACGAGTTTATTTCCTTAGTTTTTTTCCCTTCAGAGCATTGATTTATTGCCAGTATAAAACCCCATATCCAGTTGTGTCACATCAAAATGCGACTACATGTCCTCTGGTTGACAAATTACTGTTGTGGCAACGTTTTGGACACACAAACAGGGGGGTTGTGTACTATATGGGTGTGTAAAAAAATAGGTATTCAATATAAGCCGTATTTACATGATCAGCTTGCATATTGAAGTGAACTGTGTATTAATTAATGGGCTGTATTGTAACAGACCACATGATTTGGTAAATTTTGTTTAGGGAATGCGGTATTGCTAACTGTGTTTTGGAAATATCTGCATGTATTTTTATTATGACAACCATGGGAACACTAACTGGGCTAATGTTTGATCTGTACATTTGTTCAGTCGTACAAACCTTACTTATCAATAGCCGTAAGAACAGCCTAGCACTGGGGGCCACTACCCTATTCTAGGTGTGCAGGTTTTTCCCCTTAACTAAATTGGAAGAACAGTTATATTGGATTTAGCCAACCACTGAAATGATCATCAGAGTTATAATGCAGTTCATGACCGATTCATAATTATTGAATCATTAATTGTATTGACTCAAGATTTAAGTGCCTATTTGTCTTTCATTTGACCTGCTGACTGCAGTGAATAGGTCATAGCAGAAATAATATGCACTCTGCTCAATTGGTTCTGCGGCCAAATGTGACCACCAATTGTCTGTATCTGCAAGCAGGAAAACATAAAACATCCAGCCTTCATAGAGAAGACAAATATATGCTTAGACTGAATAATAAATCATATTTTGCAAGAATGAAGGCAATTAATTGATTTCTGACTGTCATCGATGGGCACATTTGTAGAACCAAAAGATTCCACTACACACCTTACAAATCTTTGAATAGGAAAAAACATCAAGGCGGTCAAGCAATCGAATTCTGCTCAGAATTGCTCACAGTTTAGTCTTGTTACACACGCAAAACTGGACTATAAATCTTGCTTAAAAGGATAAACAAATTTTCTTATTTGTATACCAAGCTTACCTTCGTAAGTTTTAAATGATAAACCCTATTCATGCCGCATGATAAATGAGGAGCTTTTACATTTACAATAAATAAAATAAACATTTAAGTTCAACATTAACTGGGACCAGCATACACAAAACATTACCAAATCAAATTATTAGGAGTCCAGTGATTTATTGTTTCAAGAGAAGTAGATCAGCTTAACCAAATTCAATTAATGCATGATTCATTTCAGTAAAATAAGGCAAACGTCTATTACTACTCAATTCAAAACACGTGGTCCATCAGGATAGTTCAATAACCAATGAAAACCATGTGGCTCTTCGCAAACATGTCTTCAGACCATTGGTCTAGCTAGTCTAAAATAAGGTTTGCTTATGAGGGTTTGGTTCCTTTTCAGCTGCTTACTCCGGTAGAACACACAACGATGCACTCACCGCAAACTCCATCTAAACACAACACTCAATCATGTAAGTCCAAACATGGCTGAAGTCCATAACACCCGCATCTAAAATAGACAGCAGTACAAAATATTCCAGAAAAACTGCATGTATGCTTTTCAATCAGAAGTGTCCTTTACATGCCTGCCCACAAACACAAATTGTATCCAAGTGAATTTTGACCCCACACACCGAAAAGACATAAAACAATTATTTTGTCTCAGATCACAGTTAGAGAACTGCAGAAGTTGGTTGAACAAAATCCATGATTCATGACTTCCAACGTCAGCACACATTGCGAGGCCTTGTCTTTAGTCCTCAGTATCCTTGTGAGTATCGGTTGGAACTGTGTCCCACAATACCTGAGAAGGTGACGTGACACAACTGCCATTTTCCCTTGTCCACGCTATGAAAGAATATATCCAAGGTGAATCTGGCACAAAGTCTCATTTATCTAAAGAAAACTACTGCAGTGTAAAAACAACCTTACGGCAGTATACAACCTGCCGTAAGAAAGATAATGGAAAAAAAACGATTACAAAACATGTATTAATGATTGTACTGTAATTTGATCGTCATAGCGTTCATTGATTTATACAGGAAGAGACATTCCCAAATGCAGTAGGCATGGGTGTAATTCTAGGAATCTGCTATATGAACATTGCCATTGTGAAAATCAGTGTCTACATTGTAACCCTTACTAGTTCTCATTAATGTGTCAAATACAATGTTCATTATGGATTTAATAGAGGCCACATCATATTTGAGATATTCTAGTGCTTATCAGGGCTAATAGACACCATTGAGAATCAACCATAGCCTGAGCATAATAATACTGTTTCATCAACGAAGAAAAAATCCTGTACTTTCAAGAAAACTCATTAAAATGACAGAACTTCACAGCAGTCATTGAGAAATGGAGTCATTTATGACACCAGCGTTGTGGCATATGATGCCTTTGATTAGACTTAGCGCTCGAACAGCTTCACTGATCTGTTGTGTATTAATATTGCCCCTCATCTTCAGTTCATCCCGAACCACAGCTCAGTGGATGTATGGAGAACTCAGCCATTTCAATACACATTGTATACGACTTTGACAGAGTGTACAGGGGAAAAAAGTTTAATTGCAAACATTGCAAATGGCTCCCCTTGCCGGTCCAGTGGCTCGCACATTAGCATGTAAAGAGAATCATGGAGGAGCCCATTGAAGCAGATGGAGAAAGCCACCCTCTCATTGATATACTTGTGTCAATGCCATAATTACCATAGCTATTTTGGCTATTTATCTGCATACACATTTGAGAGAGGGTGCTAGGATGAAATCCGCCATTTGGCTTGCCTTTTCTTTGTCAATAATTTGATGTTTGCCTCATAGAAATATAGAGAGAAATTCTCAGTGTGCTTTTTGCACAAGGCTCTTCTAGATTTGGGTTTTATTTAAGCAATCAGACACAAGTGGCAGTGCTGTATCATGGATATCGTCACAGGTAAATGGCTTGTTTGGCCCGGTGCAAAAATGTGTCTGTGACATCCGATACAACATTGCTTGAAATGCTACTTATCCACATAGCATAAAGAATATAGAATATTACATTTATATAGAAGTATAACTTGCACATAGAGTTGTTAGCATAAGCATATATGGGAATGGCTTGTGAGAACATTTGGCTTTAAGTATTAACCAAGTAACAAAGCAGTAACATTGCACACATTATACGTCATATTGTCCTTTGTTTGATTTAAAATTATTTTTGCTGATTGTAGCCGACAAGCTGCAGAACTCTTCCCTTGACGGTGTCTGTGTGGGAATGTGTTAACTATAGGCTGCATCTTCTGAATGATAACACACAGAATTAACTACACATATTTCAAGTCTTGACTGCCTTTTGTAGTGTGTTGTCACTGACATATACTCTTTGTTTTTTACATCTCTTGCGAAACTCACAAAACAATGCCCCAGAAAAACCAACTAATAGTGTGTAGAGAGTTTGAGGTGTACTCATCATTTCCTATTGTTTTTTTAAACATTTGAATTTATCGTAGAAGTCATATAATGTGTACAGTGCTTTGCTGTCTTACAATGAATATTGATTGCTTGTAAAATGATAATACGTTCAAGGTAGTTCAGTAGGTAGATTATTGCCCTTGCATGATAATGAGTTTGATTCCCACAGGTGGCCAGTATGATGGAAGTAGAAAGGTGCAAACATGTATGCACTCACTACCGTTAAGTTGCATGGGATAAAATCATCTGCCACAGGCCACGAATGTTAATTTAGCTGCTTCTTTTACAGAGCATAATTTCAGTCAGCATTGTCGGATGTGCTCGGGTATTGTCGTGTCGCCAACATTTACAGATTAAAGGTGCCAACATGGCGCCTTCTCTCAAACCATCTCTCTGAATGCACTGCTGTCGTGCTAAAACCTACATTGTTCAGGTGGGTGAACAGTGGTTCTGAGAACAACAGAAGAGAACAACAGAACACTGAGCCATTGTTGACACGCGCTCGATCCTGACGTATACACCACTGTCTCTTTCTTAAGCCATGATCCTATGTCAGTGTAGCAATGCACTGGAACTGTATGTCACTGTTGCATTAATGGAATCTGGTGTTCTGTCGTCCTCCAAAACGCCTTGTTCTGTGGCCTACATAACATCAGTGAAGACAAGGAGCATAACAAAATGTGCCGTAGATTTGCCACTAGGAAATGTGACACTGTTTACAAAACCACTCCCCCATCACTTTATTATTAAACTGCAGGGGCTTCATTTGTCAATGTGTGTGCACAGAAAAAAAGACTTATAAAGATTGCATGTGTCATTTTCTCCACAAAGGTTAGTATTTATCATTTTGTAAACTTGACAGGTTTGTTTATCTCAAGTGATTTATCCACTGTATTTCTAGCGAATAACTTATTATGCAGGAAATGGAATAAAGTTTGATGCATGGGAACGTTCTGCCTAAAATTCTAATGTACTCGTTTAACACTGCGTTAAATGACAATTATAAGAAATCCTGCTGATTAATAACATGTAGGCACTTACAATGCTAGTGTTGTTGATCTATACATAATTTGATGGCTGACTACTGTGCTAGAACGTGACAGCAGTGGGCAGAGGATCGAAGTGTAACCTTAAAGGCCAGTTCAGATTGATAATTAGAGATACAATGGTTCATGAATGTTGCTGCGACGAACTGGTTAGTTACATGCTATCACATTTTTGGGTTTAGAATAGTGACATTAAAAAACACTATTTCCCTTGAAGCTGGCATTTGTTTGGGGTGAGGGGCAACCTTTTGAGGTCTTGTTTTCCAGAAACACCCCTGGGTGTTTGTGTGTGGCAGGAGAGTAGGAGGAGTGTTCAGCACATTCTTGGGTGCAGAGTTGTAGTGCCTGGTTGATGTGAAACATTTTAAAGTCAATGTGTGAGCATATGGAAGTCAGTGGAAGTTCAACAACACTTGAGTAATATGCTTACCAGGGTTAGGTCTAGGTGAGGACTCATGCAGCACAGTTTCTGACATTTTGCTGAATTTTTTTGACATTTGGCAGACGCTCCAATGAAAAGGGGATTAAACTACTTGAGTTGGGATGAAATAAAGGCCTGGGTGAGTCACTCAACTACAGGTTGCGACACCACAGGTCATCGAGATGGGCCTCATACAAAGGCTGGCTGTCAAACGTCGGACACAAGCTCTGAACCTCAGTGGACGGGAGACCATGACACTAGCAGTACTTGGCCCCGGTGCCAATCGGGATGTCCTCTGCCTCATTGGAATTGTACTGCAGGAAATTCTGCCGAATCCACTCTTTGATGACATGCAGGCAACTGACCAGGCGTGAAGTGGCTTTGGCAGCGTCAGTATATGCGGAGACGTACAGTCGGGCGTCATCAGCAAAAAACGATAAAAGCTTAGTCTACATATCCTCAAGATGTCTCCCAGTGGCAGCATGTGGATGCAAAACAGAGGTTCTCCATGACCAAGTCTTGAGGAACTGCCGTGGGGATCACCACTGATCTTAGAACACTGTACTGTACTTTACAAAGTGGGAGAAAACTGTAAAATTGTTCTGTTGTCCCTTCCAAAAAGGGTTCAGCGGATGAAAAGAAACCTGTCCCTCTGGAAAACCCTTTTTGGAACTGTTTTATTGTTAGGTTGTGTTTTATATGCTGCATTTACTCCAAAATGCAAATGACAAAGATTAAATCATTTTGCCTGCACCATTACATAAGCTTTTTTTTTTTGCCGCAAAAACTTGGTTATAATTAGGTTGTTTCCACTTACCTACACCAAACGTCCTTCATGAATGACCATACAAAAACAAACAATAAGATATATTCTCCCATAAAATCCAATAAAATCCCAGAGATGGAATTGTCTCATGGCATTCAACACAACACCAATGCTGGAGTGCCTACAGGACAAGTCTATGAATGCTCTTGACTGCTCAAGACTGGCCCAGCCAAAACCCAGACTTGAACCCTATTGAACATTTGTAGGGAGCCCTGAAGGTTGCATTTCATCAATGCTTCCCATCCAATTTGACAGAGCTTTCAAGGATCTACTCCGAGGAATACCAGGTATACAATGCTGCTAGAGGCATAAACAATAATACGAAAGTGGTGATCACTACAGAAAAGGCACATCTACAAAGTACTTAGAAAATGCTGTGAATACTTACTTAAGGTACATTTGTAGATTTTTTTTTAATCACATATTACAAAAAGATTCATGTTTTGCCTTGCTTTGTCATTATGGTGTGTTTTGTCTAAATGACCAAACCATTTTTAATACAAAAGTAAGTCTAAAACACAACAAAATACTTTCTATGCCCACTAAAATTAAAAGCTTTAGCTAGCAGAAAAGAACATTCTGAAGATTGCTTAACTTCTTCATTAACATAAACGGCAAGGCAGACACACATTAGAGATTTGGTCACTGTAATATCCTTCTGGCTGCACAAAATCTTTTATAGGTGATCCTAAGTGTAGCTAATGCTAAACCCTTTCTGTGGTTTACATTCTGGCAGCAGCTGCATCTACCAAAAGCACCACTAGCTCTTGACACAAGCTTTCAGCTACATAAATAATGTACTTTCTTACTGGCCTTTGGGAATCTCTGAGAAAGTGTCAGGGGAAAGACTATCAACCCGCTACAAAAAACCTCTAAAAGCTAATATCAGGTGGACATCAATGATTAGGTATTGACTCGTTTTTTGAAAAGAGTGGTGGATGGATGCACCAATATAAAAATATGAAGCTAAATGGAGTGTCAGGCTAACTCTTAGCCCCATGGCTACAACGAGGTTATGTCAAATACTTTACAGAAAGCTAGTCTGACGATCAAGAGAATGCTTTTAAAGGCCTCTCCAAAGGCACGCTGTCTGAATTCAGTAAACACCCTAGTGATGTGAAAATGTTACACATTCACCCCTCCACCACAGCAAAGTCCTTCATTGTAAATAAAAATTAACAATGATAAATCACTTATTACATGTTGAAAATAAAAGTTTTAAACACAACATATAATCTCCATCCTGGAGTACCAATTAGGTATTCATCTGTACCGTAAACCAAACCTATCTATTGTTAGCTTTATTGCAAGGGGAATTATCCTGTTTGGCATATCCCCATACTCATGGAGACATAGTAATACGATGATTTATTCAATTTAATTAACAGATGCTTTCATCCCAAGTGACCATAGTCTGCACGCATGCATTTTACATGGGGCTAAGATAGCTAATAACCTCACATCTCAAATAATATATGTAATTAAAAAATGAAACAGCTCATAGTAATGGTGGTATGCAAGGCACTCTACTGAGAAAAGAGACGAAATACATTCCGATAAAACTGCACAATAATGCAATAGCACTATATCGAGTTGGCTTAATCAGTGGAACCAACAATGCACATTAGCACAGTACAGTGAGAAATTTAAGAGAATTAGCGCAACAATGAGATTTGATTGGTTGACCAAGCGAGAACACAAAAAGAGCTAGTGAGTACAGTGCAGAGGAAGGAGAGAGGGAGACAGTTACGGTATGCTGTGCCGAAAACGGCAAAACACTAGAAAGCTCCAAGGCTAAGGTGACTGTACCTCTGCCCATAGCTGAACGAGAGGCTGGCTGAATGGAAAAGCTGCATGGCCTGAGTTAAGAGACGAAGCCCATGCAGACTTTTTGCTGAGCATAGATTGCGTGAAAACACACCCAGACTCGCAAGCCGATTAGCATGCTTGGGGAAAGCCTGTTTCGGGCTGAAATGTAGAAAAGAAACATATTTTCCTCCTAACCCTCTTTAGCATATACCCACCCAAACAGAGTAAGGATATTTTTAAAGAGTAGTGATTTCCAACACCACATTGAGTGTTGTAATGACGTGTGGTCTGCTGACTGTTGGCTGTCCAAAGTCCAGTCAATACAGAAACTGTTGAGCATGGCTAATTGACAGAAATTATTTTTTTAAAGTTACTTTCAGAAGACTATTTTTGCCCAATTGTGAATCAGTCAAACACAATTCGGTCTCTACAGTGCAGACATTTTCTTGAGACTAAATATTGTCTGTTTGAAATTAAATGTACACTGATCCCCTTCGAGTGTACAACTTTGTGTAAAACTGTGCTCCTAAAGTGTTTCATCCACATCTCTTCAGTGACTAAAGAAACCATGGAACTGTACTAATCAGGGTGTTAATTAAGATGAAGATGTGCTAATTATTTGCAGTTTCCAATTAGCTTATTTACCACACCTCCATCTGTATATCTAAATTGTATGCAATCACTAATTTGAGTATTTTTGCAAGCAATGCTGGCCAATTTGCATCACCCATTGGGCTTCTAGGACACTTTCCCGCTAGTGGAGGTGTCTCAGACCTAAACTGTGATGGTCAAATGATGCTAGAACAGAGGACCTTAGACCACTGTGCCACCTGGGATACAGAGAAAGCTTTTTTGTTTAAATTAGCCTCTTCCATGGGCAACAGAGCTGCTGAATCATGAATATCTCATACCCCTTTCCAGATAACTGAAATGGCCACCTCAGTTTGCTTGCCTGAGGTTTTTAGGGCATGGATCTACCTGTGAGGATCAAACATTCCTTCAGTTTGACCTTGTGCAGACATTTCCACTAGGAAAAAGGCTTAGAGATTTAAGCAAAGGTCATAAATTACAAGACCTTTGCGTGTGTCAGGATGAGTTTTTGGGTTAATGCAAGCGTCATCAAAAATGTTATTTTTAATATGAATTATTTAGGGGGTCCCCACAAGGACCTCTAAATGAATCCTAAAATGTGTGCTGATGTGTCAGTAGATGTGGGTTTCAGCAAGAGTGTAAAGATAATTTTACATTGGCACAGCATTGGTGTGGGTGTCTGCGTTGGCAATTTAGCAGCTCTCAGCAAATCAGCGGGGAAGAACTAATATGGAACACAGTGTGTGTGTGTGTGTGTGTTTGGGATCTGATATCCCCACAAAGCTACAAAACCCTGAAATTAGGTCCCCACTAGGTGTTTTCACACGTCCCATCTAGTGAAAATTTTAGGTGCAGGGAAAAAGTACAATTGGACAGAATTGTAGAAATGGGATTATTTTGTGATCTAGACATTAATAGTTGGGCTTAAGAGCTAGGTCAGGTTTAGGCATAAAGATCTTTGGCGATTCTAGGGTCTGTTGGGGATCTAGGCAAAACAAAAACCCAAGGGAGCTCCTCCAACCGGCATTCATCACCATTAGGCTATGTTATTCTACTGCTTGAGGTAGAGGCTGACATGTCATCGTGAAGGTGATGAGATGGACATTGATGAAATTGATATGACAAAAGAAATGGTATATATTTTTATAAAGAATCTTTAGAGACATATGTTATCATTTAAAATGCCATACTTAATTTACAGTTTTCATTATCAGCATTCGGAAGGGGCACTTAATCTTTCTCTTCTGAATGCGGTCAGAAACATTAATAATTAAATAATGATCCAGAGGAAAGATTGGAAAGTGATAGACTATGTGATATTTACTGAACTAACATGTTAAAAATGTACATTTCAATGCTTTAAAATTATAGAATTATTTGAGGACCTCATGTTCAACTTTTAAATGCTCTCCTTGGACACTTTCTTAGCATTCATAGTTTATCTCGTACACAACTTTTCAGTTTTTTTCCCTCCAAATCATTACATTAGTGTACATTACGTGCCTTCAATACAAAAGCTCTACTCTAGGAATGGCAGAGCCTATGTTAATGTCTGTAAAATTTCATGAGTTTAATAGTTAAAAAGTTTCAATACTGTACCAGCTAATTCCTTTCTATCAGCCTGCAAGCTAGCAAGTTAGTCGAGTGCCTCGGTCAACTTACCAGGCCTGCGGTGCTAGCTAGGTGAACTAACAAAAAAACAAGAAAGTATAAACGTCATTAGTCTGACACTACCTGTAGCTATTGAAGTGTCCCTCCCAATAGTTAAATAACAGCATTTAGTTCTCTTTCTTCTTTCACTGCCAGATGAATAACCCATTTTCCTCCATTAACTTTCAATTCATTGATGTCCACCCGGCAGTTGCCTCCCAGTACACATGCTGCACATCTGGTTAGGACTAGGGTTACCTTTAGGACAGGGGTTACCTTTAGGACAAGGGTTACCTTTAGGGCTAGGGTTACCTTTAGGGCAATAGTTACCTTTAGGGCTAGGGTTACCTTTAGGACAAGGGTTACCTTTAGGACAGGGGTTACCTTTAGGACAAGGGTTACCTTTAGGGCTAGGGTTACCTTTAGGGCAATGGTTACCTTTAGGGCTAGGGACATGAAAACAGGGTTATGTCTTAGGGCCTCACAAGGCTAGAAAAAGCAAATGTGTGCGTAGAATATGTATGTATGTGTTTGTAAATGTGTACTGCCAGCCCACCAATGGCAGCAGACTCCCACCATCCCATCAATGTTGCGTCCTTTCCTCCCCCGTCCATTCCCCTCTCCTGGGGTGTGAAAACGGGGCCAGGCTGAGCTGGCGGTACTGGTGAAGGAGTCAGGCAGCGTTGAACTCCCCCTGCCCGTGTCGAGCCACACCCGTCTGCAGGCTCTAAGCTCTGCAGGCCACATTTGAAAGACACAGGGAGACGTGACCAAAGACTAGACCCAAGTCATTAAGGGCTGTGCCAGAACGTCTCCGCTCTGTTTGACTGGCTGTGTCATAAGGATTTCTGCTGGCTCATAACTTTCCGTGTTGCAACGTAAGCAAGATCATTTTTATGGCACGACTGTCAAAATGACTCTGCCGTTTCATCATTTTATTGAGAGACACGCTTTGGCTATCCTGCCTTTTCCCTTCGTTTCAAATGCGTCATGGTGAAAGACAGGAGACCTACTTATGTCAGGGTAGGACACCTAAAGAGGATGAAACTGCCAAGTGTACCAAGGGAAGAGGAGATCAATGGCTATATCACTGTCAGATATTCATAACAGTTTACCGGTAATGAGAGGATGGCGTTCCATGACTATGCTGTGTAATAGCAATTGTTATGGAAGCAATGGCAAGTTATTGTATGCACTGAACCTCAAAATTATTTGGAATTATTTAAAATATTTAATATTAGTTTTTTTTACCCCATTACAACCTTTTTTCAAATACGAAATTATTATACATTATTAAACATTATGGACTGTGAGCTTTAAATTAAGGCTATACATCCATATCATAATCATTTCTAAATGACAGCATGTTATTTTAAAAAGCCCCACCCATTTTGGGGGCAAAATAGTTGGACAGTTGGCTTAACAGATGTTTATTATTATCCAATTGTTGTGCATGCAAAGTATATGCAACCAAGTCCTAACAACAAGAACTCTATCATACATAATGGAAACATGACCAAATACGTTTATTACCCTGAAATGGGTTGGAAAACATCTGTATTTTTTTTAATGCCTCATCCGTTACAGATGGTAAAAAAGGTGAAATGCTGGAATACAGAGCAACAAACATGTTAATGTCCTAAAACTTCTGGATTTCACTGGTATTAGTGGCATGGTACAAGGATTTTCCTGTAGAGAACATGCTTACATTTTAAAACCCTGAAGTGTGGCCTGTGTTCCTTGATTGGGGTATTTAGCTAAGTCATTGTAGTCAAAAGTCAACATGTTTCCAGGCCAAATACCATTTATATTAGCTAAAGCCTTTAAGGGTCAGTGTGGTAGTTGAGGTTATACACAGGTATTTTTTTTTTTATTGGTTTTACTTTAGTCACTTCCTAATTGTTGCTGTATGCATCAAAGCGATTTTGTATTTTTCCATTTCAAATGACAAGGTTGATGTACCATATCAGAATGTTTACCTTGCAATATTGATGAACCATTATTTATTCAGGTCTTAAGAGCATCTTAATGGGTGGTAGGGATATGCGGCGAAAGTTTGAAAAGGTAATTTGTTTGAAACTGGCACCCCTCATTGGAGCAGTTGCATGCGAGCAGTTTCATTAAAATCATTTTGAAATGTGAGATGGAGCAAAAAAAGTTGGTTCAAAAACGATAATTCTGGGTTGTTACTCGGATAAAACTGTTTGGCTGATAGGAAAATTAGTAGTTTTTTTGGAATTCTGTAGAACATAAGGTAGCATGGAACAGTTTTAAAAATAAATTCTCAAATTGTGTATCCAGATGGCGTGTCTTCTTTGAATCAAAATAAAACGCCTGGTTGATAGCTACTGTACAGTAGCCAATGCCTAACCCTGTCAGAACGATGATTATTTGTATTTTCCCAGTGGCTATTTGCGTAACTAAGGGGATCCTTGTCAGTTTGCACAATCGAGATTTGCATTTCAGTGAACCCCCCTGAAATTAGTACATTTATCATGGAGGGTTAACTATATCGCTCAAGGACAGAACCACGTATTAGAATACATCCACTATTATTGAATACATTTAATCGGAGTATACCCACATCTCCAGACACCACTACCCCACTGATAAGAGAGGCTTTGCTTATCTAGTGGAGAGGTAGTGTGATCTTTAAAATGCTTCATAAAAATCTCAATCCAGCCCCATTACAATGTTTTGAACAAACCGTATCAAATTTGTGATGTGAAATTAATCTCTAAAAAGAACCAGATATTCTTTAATCTCCTTCGCTCTCAAATGAGCGTGTTTGTTCTTTTCTCAGTCAGCCTTTTGAATTCACATCACTGCAAACTCTGCAGGAGGCTTTTTGTTTTTTCTTTCAGAGCATTGTTGCCATTCTCAGTCCTGTAAGAAATAATAGCTTTCAAGAGACGTCGCTGGATATTTGCTACATGTACTTTAGATACTTTTAGAAAAATCTTGGATGACAAGGCTTCCAGTGGACGAATGGAATGCAACTCAATAAAGCACCCTGCCCATTAACCTACCATAGCTACCATGCTACCGTTAACATCGCCCTCTCTTTCTCGCTGCTTTTCAGACTGACTGTTTTGCGGCACTTCATCCTCTGTAGCCGGAAAGGAACCATGTCGTCCTCCATGTTTTGATATGGTAAGTTGCCCAATTATGTCACAGTTCTCCGGGACTAGATTCGTCCGGGCGGCTAAAACGGCACAAAATTCACGCTAGGATGACTTATTACGTGTTTTGAAAGCTACATGTTTGCCCTGCTTATTCATCCGTGGCATCATAGCCCCACAAAAAAGAAGAGTTTATCATCTCACGCTGTACACAACACGGGAAACGGAAATGTTTTTTGAAATGCAGTTTCTTTTCACTTGGCGGCACTGATTAAGGGGGGGGGGGGCGATAGAGTATAGTCTGGGTTGATTAAAAATGACTTCAATTTGCTTGGGGTTGCCTTTTTGCCCTTGTTCATCCCTGTTTGTGATTGGGAAACTGCGAAGAAGCTACTGTTCGGGCTCACTCTGGCTTAGGCTGTCTGATTCCTGCCTTGTGTTTATACACAGAGGAATCTGCATTAGAAGGGGAAAAGCAGTGGGTGGCTTTTCAAAGTTGGGCGTGCGTGCGTGTGTGTGTGTATGTGTGTGTGTGTGTGCTCTTCACGTTGCTTTCAAATACTCATATAAGCATGCCAACAGGGAAAGTGTGTTCATTCATCCACGTGTCAAATCTGCATTCAGGAGAGATCAGATACAGACCCAATGAAAGTTGGAGTTTGAGAAACTGAAATTGACTGAATTTGAGTGATTGAAACGCATTGCATCTTTTTCTGCCTCTCCAGCTGGTGAGGCAGCCAAGAGGGAAATGCGTTATCATATTTGCATGTTACAACAGTAAAGCATGAATGTAGCGTCAAACATATTGTTCTATCATATACAGACGGGGATATTGTTTAACCTCACCGTAGGAGTATGTCATTCCTATGATTGTCATTGACAGTTTTCATCATTACTAAGCTTCCCATGTCATATTCTGTTATTTATTGCCGCAATACCGGGTTACGTCAGTGACATTATAAAACAAACAAAGTCAGATGTGATCAGCGTTCCCAGGGAGGATAGCACACACAATGTAACTCACTGGATTTAACGTCCTACTGCGGTAGTCTTTAAACCCGAGGAGTACAATTCATGGACGGAGGGCTGAGGCATCTAGACGTACTGCTGGCACTAGGTGAATAGGCCCAGAGGGGCCAAACCCTGGATCATGAAACTCATCCCCAGTATCTCCTGTTGTGTGCGACAAGATAACCGCTGACCAAAGGGTTCTAATCCTAACCGTTCTTTGTGCTTTACCATTGTACTGGGAATAGTGTGGCACTGGAACTGTGGAACAGCACACAGCCAATTATTTCTGTACCCTGAGCTTATACTTTTTTCTGTGTTTATATTGGTGTCAGAGAGTAAGAAAGGCACTGATTATACAATAATAATATACTGTGTTTTCTTTCCACGGACGACTTCAGTGTGCAGGGGTATTTTTACAATGGGCAACTAATTAAACGTGGAATAATAAATCACTTGGTGCTCGGGAGCACTGTTTTAATTGTATTGCTATACCTCCTTGTAAAAAAAAAAAAAAGAGAAAAGAAATAGAACTCAGCAAAGAGCTTGTCACAAAAACTAGAAGGCCCCGAATCACAGTTACAGGCTAGATGCTAAATTGGATGATGACTGTAGAAATGACACACATGCGCCAACAGTATTTCTTTGTGACTTTCTCATTCATCAGACAAATATAAAATGCCAAGGTCTTAAAGCGACTGCATGGATTTAGTTATTTCCTGCTTTTTGAAGTTCAAAATGTAGCCATATTAAGTTTGCTTTCTGAAATACAAATGGATGTTCCCTGTAAAATATTAATGAGGCTGTCTTTGACAAAAATTGTAGCAAGGGTCTTTGATGCCTTTGATGAAAGCAATGGCAGAATTCTAATATAAGAGGAAAACCCAATGTTCTCTTTTATAACATTCTACAACAGCAATCCACTCTAGTGTTGTAATTACAGTATAAGAGTGTCTGGTTTGGTCTGTGGAGCTCAACCACGCTAAGACAAACACAATACTTTAAGGAGGACTGAAATGCCCATGTAACTATAGACACATTTCAGACTCTGTGTTGTTGAAAGTATATTTTTCTTCAGTACATATCCTAAACACTAATACTGATGCTCATCTGCCACTGTAGTAAGCTGGTAATCATGTTTTTGCACATCTCCCTTTTAAAACGTTATTTTGAGGGTGTTCGCTTTTTTTCTGGGGCAGCGACAACAGCCCTATTGGTAATCAGCAGCTATGCTCCTGTTTGAAACTAATCTAAAGCCTTTGAGGAGCCGTTAAATACCGGCAATGATCTCCAAAGAACGGACGGCTCAACTGCAACATTACAGCTAATTCTGCTGGGTAATATCCTACATAACGCCACATAATGGCTGCAGCCTTCTGTGACAATGGCAGCCCCACTACAAAAAGTACATCCCTACACTGAGGCATCAAATTTAAAGTGGACGTATATTTTTCAAGAAACAATCAAATGTCTCAGTTTTAACATTTGATATGCTTTCTTAGTAACATTTTCTATTGAATTTAGGGTAAAAATCATTTATACATCGTTGCATTCTGTCTATATGGCGGCGTCCAAACGTTTTTGGAAATGTTGTTTTATGTATGGCCCCCAAACGCCCTGGTCTGGTGATGTCTTTGCTTCGAACAGCACTGAGGGCAGCACTCTTCAATTGGTTTACTTTGTTCTTGAGTGGTGGCAGCGGACTGGTTAAGCAGCAAAACATCTGCCCACTGAGCATCAAAACTGAGGCCCCCCAGAGTTAGATGCTTTGTCCCCTCCTGTACTGCATGGCTTCGGAAGCACTACCGTATTGTCCATCACTTCTACAATTGGTTTAGAAGGTCCCCACAGCATTTAATTGCTAGTCTAAAATGGATGTCCATGAGGCATGTGTCAAATCACATTTTAAATAGGTTTAGTTGTGGCGTACTGAAGCTGGCTACTTTCGGCACTGTTGACTAATGCCAAATGTTCTTTTTTTTTTTTTTGCACATCGCATACAAGCGAGAGTTGCTCATCAGTGTTTAATTAACCAAACTATTAGGTAGGATACTTAACACGGTCACAAGAACATTTACAATGTCTCCCTCAGCATGTTCTACCACTTCTCTGTGTCTGTCTGTCTGTAAGCCTATGTCTCTCTCTTTCTGTTTCCTTTCTTTTGTTCACTCTGTCTCTTTCTCTCGATCTGTCTCTCACTCTCCATCTCCGACTTTCTCTCATTCTCCATCTGTCTGTCTCTCACTCTCCATCTGTCTCCCTGTCTCTCACTCTCCATCTAATTTTCTCTCTGTCTCCAGCTCCCTATCCGTCTCTGTCATTTCTCTCCCTTGCCCCCTTGTCTGGTCCATTTTCTCCCTACATCCGACTGCTTTTCGCCAATGCATTTTTCAAGCCACCGTTTTCTCCACACAATTAGGGAACGTTACCTGGAGCGTTTTCCACGTGCATGTTTGAAGAGTGCGGGACCCTTCCACACTATGGTGGGAGAGCCTGGTGAGAAAATGGATGCTGATTGAGGGCACGGGAGAGCTGAGCTGCTCCCACACAAGGCAGCCTTCCACCGCTGTGCTACACCGCAACACAATACAGGGCTTTCTCACTATCTCCTTGCAACACACCATGCGCTAATGATACGCCGCCATGCATTCAAGAGAGCATGCTGTGCTGCATTCTAGTTGGAGGAAAAAATGTATATATTGCTCAGAACATATTTTCAGCTATATATACATATATTAGGGCTGGGAATTGATTAAAAAAAACAAATTAATTGCACAATTGGCTGCGATTAATCGTAATTAATCTTTTTTGTTTTTTTACGTGTGATAGAATCATTAAAATAAAGCAATAAACACTATGAAATATATTTTAAATAGAACATTTAACATCTTCTGAACTGTAAATAAAATTACAGAGTAGTCATTCCTATCAATTGTATGCAGCAACATTTGGAATTTTCAAACTACACATAGTTGTAGGAACCATCAGTGAACTTTGTGTTTATACTTACATGTTAACTTTTTTTCTAACCATGCTGACGTCAGAAATTTTAAGATTAAATGTGAAAATCTATTTTTTGGTTCAAGCATACACATTTACAAAAATTGTATTTTGGATTTGCATATGATTGTAAATATATTTCAGTTAAGTTTTTTTTTCTTATGTTCAATACGCTTGAGCTCAGTTCTATAGAGTAGGCTATGCAACTGTAATGTTACAAAAATGAATAACGACTTTACAGAAGACCCAGTCAAACTATTTGTCTTTTCTGTTGCCAGCCTACTGTAATTTATAGATTTATAGATGCTGTATGAGTTTTACATTAAGAATATGATAACTGTCTGCAATAGTGGACATATTTAACATTGGCAATTAAATTTCAGCCCCCTGGTAGAATGAACGGAAGAACGAAATGTGGAAAAATATCATTGCATTTTGCTGAATGAGATTTAAAGATCCTAGTCAGTAGATTCAAACTTCCCATCACCAACTCACAATAACAGTCACAACAGTAAGTGGTTAAAACAGAGGCTAAAGCGTTAATTGCTTTAAATTATTTTAACGCGTTTAAACATTTCAAATGAATCGCAAAGATTAACACGTTAATTCCCTCAGCCCCAACATATATATATATATATATATATGTATATATATATATACATATATATACACACACAAACGTGAGTACACTCTTCACATATTTGTAAATATTTGAATATCTTTTCATGTGACAACACTGACACTTTGCCAAGACATGACACTTTGCTACAATGTAAAGAAGTGAGTGTACAACTTGTATAGCAGTGTAAATGTGCTGTCCCCTCACAATAACTCGACACACAGCAATACATGTCTACACCGCTGGCAACTAAGTGAGTATACCCCTAAGTGAAAATGTCCGAATTGGGCCCTAAGTGTCAATATTTTGACACTTAGTGTCAATATTTTGACACTTAGAACCCTTGGGCATGGAGTTTACCAGAGTTTCACAGGTTGCCACTGGAGTCGTCTTCTGTCAGGGTTCCACCCTGACTGGACTGGGTTCTAGCTCTGCCACCCCATCTAGTGGCCTATGGGCGATGTGCCCATCACCGTCGCCAATCACCCGGTCACCAATCACATGTTCAACTACTCACAACTGTCCCTCATCTCCTACTCACCTGCCCTACTTAGGTTCCTGTTTGGTCTCCCCTCCGTGTCGATTCAAACACTATACTATGCAGACACCGCTGCTCGTATTAGTTATCTGACTCCTACGTTTCAACGTAGTCTTCTTGGCTTATTAGCTATTGTCCTTCACGTTCGATATTTTGATCCCTACGCACACCAGCTCAGTGTTTTCAACGCACGTCCAGGAGTCGCGCTTTTGGATCCAAACCCTTCACTCGTCATAACGAAACCCTTACATCTTCCACTTCTACAAGACGACAACACGGAGCTGGTGAATGTTAGAGACTTTGCGCTCCTCCACCTTTGCTTTGAGAAAGCCCCACTGATGCTCAATAGGGTTTAAGTCTGGAGACATGCTTGGCTAGTCCATCACCTTTTCGCTTCTTTAGGTCATCTTGGAGGTGTGTTTGGGGTCGTTATCATGTTGGAATACTGTTCTGTGGCCCAGTCTCCGAAGGGAGGGGATCATGCTCTGCTTCAGTATGTCACAGTACATGTTGGCATTCACGATTCCCTCAATGAGCTGTAGTTCCCAAGTGCCGGCAGCACTCAAGCAGCCCCGGACCATGACACTACCCCCACTATGCTTGATTGTAGGCAAGACACACATGTCTTTGTGCTCCTCACATGGTTGCCACCACTGTACCAAATACGTTTATCTTGGTCTCATCAGACCACAGGACATGGTTCAAGTAATCCATGTCCTTGGTCTGTTTGTCTTCAGCAAACTGTTTGCGGGATTTCCCGAACATCATCTTGAGAAGAGGCTTCTTTCTGGGACAACAGCCATGCCGAACGATTTGATGCAGTGTGTGGCATATGGTCTGAGAACTAACAGGATGACCGCCCCACCCCTATAACCTCTGCAGCAATGCTGGCAGCACTTATTTGTCTGTTTCTCAAAGCCAACCTCTGGATATGACGCTGAGCACGTGCACTCAACTTCTTTGGTCAACCATGGCGAGGCCTGTTCTGAGTGGACCCTGTCCTGTTAAACCGCTGTATGGTCCACCATGCTGCAGCTCAGTTTAAGGGTCTTGGCAATCGTCTCTTAGCCTAGGCCATCTTCTTGTAGAGCAACAATTATTTTCTTCAGATCCTCAAAGAGTTATTTGCCATGAGGTGCCATGTTGAACTTCCAGTGACCAGTATGAGTGAAACCAAATTTAACGCACCTGCTCCCCTTTTACACCTGAGACCTCGTAACGCTAATGTTTCACATTACAACAGGGAGGGAAAATGGCTAATTGGGCCCAATTCTGACATTTTCACTTAGGGGTGTACTCACTTTTGTTGCCAGCGGTGTAGACATTAATGACTGTGTGTTGAGTTATTGTGAGGGGACAGCACATGTACACTGTTGTACAAGCTGAACACTCACTACTTTACAGTGTAGCAAAGTGTCATGTCTTCATTGTTGTTACAAGAAAATAAATAATCAAATATTTACAAGAATGTGAGGGGTGTACTCACTTTTGTGAGATACTGTATACATACATTTTGATGGCATGGGTTTTTTGAGGGCTTGGTTACTGACTTTGTAAGAATGTTGATATAATACAGTGTCTTACCCTGTATCTATGATTTGATTAAAGGCATGACAAGGTATTACAATAGTAGCATTGTATTAGGGATCCCAAAATTCGTCTTTGAAAAGTCACTCAAAATAGTTAAGCAGATGCCATTTGTAGATGCACTCGGTAGTTGGCACTACTAACCACAGTTTGTGGATATCATTACATGTGTCAATAATATATTCTTGCAAGAGGTGAGAAATGGCTATAAGGGGCACAGCTTATGTCAAAGTGACAACATACTCTCACTTTGTGTTCAATACTTCTCATCTAATAGTTAAGCTAGTTGGCTAACTACTTATGTCGTAAGTTGATTAAAGTACGTCAAAAAAGGTTGTGTTTATTACCAATGCAATGGGTAATGTTGGGATTAATAATATTTGAGAGAATGACTGGACTGTGGTACTTTTGTACGGTTTTACTTTGGAACAGAACTATGACATACAAGTACAAAATAAACATCTACCTGTCCCTGTTGTCAGGGAAAAGCAGAACAATTCGTAACATTCTGTAACTCCTAATGCATAGCTAGACAAGCTTCATATTATCACAGGAGTGTAATGCCTCTCTTTAATGCGCTGTATCCCTTTAAGCTATCACTAAACAGTTGATTGGCCAGCAAAAGAAGGTAATATACATTGGTAGGCCTCATTTTCAAACCTTAACACTGACATCACCAGGCAATTTATTTATCACAACATAATTCTGTCACCAGGATAAATCAGTAATAGCAGTTCAGTCTGGTGTTTTTTTCTCAACAACCCAAATTGTGACCATACAAAATATGCTGGTCACTCCATAAATGCTAACAGTACATTAAATAAATTATTGAAATTCAGCACTAAACCTATAGCCCAGCAAGCCTGGCTCTGAGATAATGAAACAGATTGTGCCTACACTTTTTGTCCTCCTGAGAATAGACCTTTTCTATTTCTTTTGTGAATGACTGGAAATTTTAATGGGATGCCTGTCCTCTTTCTCTTTTTTCTGTCAAAGGCCACAAGGATATCTCTGTCCCGGAGGTATAATTTTGACTCCTACTGTGCTCGACTCCGAAAGTCCAGCAATGCCTCTTCTCCGCACATATAATTGAACACTAAATCTTCCTGGAGTGCTCTTTTTTCTCTTTCCTGCTCACCTCGCTTAGGTGCAACAAGGAACAAAGCGACCCTGTCCTCAATTTAATTGCTTTCGCTTATTGGCCAGTAAATAAAACAACGTCAGCTGCACCATTTTCCCATCTCCACACCTCAAAAACATCCATTGTTCAATGACCGTGAATAAATTCATATGTAGGTTTATTAGGAAAATGTCACTTTGATCTAATAGAACAAGTTTTCCACCATCTTTAATTATTAAAGCCATGGAATTTTGCATATATACCTACATACCCTGAAAGTTAATTGAAAAATCAATATTCACCTAGGTAGTCTCATCGACTAGTCTTTCGTTAATTTACTATCTTGCAAAAATAAATGTACCTGGTACATTGTCTCAACTGCGTATCTTAACGATGGAGTTTGTATACAGTACCAGTGAAAAGTTTGTGACACACATACCCCTTCACAAAAGTCCTAACTTTTGACCGGTATTGTACAACTAATCTGTACAAAAGAGGTATTGGTCGATACGTTATTGCTATTGTGTTGCTTGTTAATTTTTTGCTATTACTTTGCTCATTTATGTTACAATATTATGGTGCTCTTTAAGCTATGACTAGTATGTTAGTTAACATATCGTTAAGGCAGTTTACATTAGGGTGCATTCCATTGAGTTTCTATTCTATATATTCTGTCCGGGTTGCACAGACAACAGCCCTGGTGACAAGTTCATGCTGAATGTGATATTTTAGAAACCAGTGGTATATGTATTCCATAGATAATTAAAGTGAACTATTCCAAAATTGGAAAACTCTGTTTCATGAATGGTCTCCCATTCCAAGACCTAAAATATAGTTCCTGAGGTTACCTGCAGACAAACTGCCCTCTTGATGTCCAGAGACCGCTGTGTACATTTTCAATACCAATATACTTTTTGGACAATCTCATGTTGTCCCCCTAGTCCTTCAATAACAACACGTTTGTTCATTTCCCCATCAACAAATCACAGATCAATGGGTTTCTTGCGTGACTTCTAAAGAGTCAAGAGGAACATCTGCCCTCACCCAACTTTCTCAGAAGTGGAGGTCGTCTCTTTGTCCCTGTCGTTCAGCTTCCCTTGACTGGCAACACAGCATTCTTCTACCTCAGTGTGTTATTGGTACTGGCTGGGCCAAATAAACAGATGGGATCCTCCGCCATGTGCAGACAATCATACGGCAGATGTCGAAACACATTAAATAGGTGTAGATTACCCTGCCTGATTTGGAAGCATAAAGAGGGTCGATGAGGTTGGTTGTCATGGCAGCCCACCATCACCATTCGAGGAGTCGAAAATGAAGATGTGACAGAGGGGGGTGAATGAGTTGTGTGACTTGTCCCCTTCTGTGACGTAGCAGCTCAGTGCTTCAGCAATGGCTGATTCTGGCCAGGCCTGTGGCTTCAGAATGGATGTGATGGCGTCGTCTCAACAAGAGGGGTAACTATTATTGACAAGAGTTCCTCTAAAGAGACCTGGAGTGATGCATGTTTTAAGTGTGACCAAATGACTGTGCTATAAGCGGCTGGGCTGCGCACCTGTTTGAGGAGAATGCCTAAGACTAGAATGTCCCACTGGATTATCTTCCTCAAAATGTACACGGGTGTACACCCCCAAGAATAAATCTACACACCCATTATCACCCACACTAATAAATCTACCACACCCATTATCACCCTCAAGAATAAACCAGTCACATCCATTATCACCCCCAAGCATCAACCAAGCACACCCATTATCACCCCCGGGAATAAACCAAGTACGTCCATTATCCCCCCACGAATAAACCTAGTACGCCCATTATCACCCCCTAGAAAGTATCTACCTACCACGGCCTCTGTGAGTGACGGAACCAGATGCAGACATTGTAAAGAAAAGGTGAATTTAATTACAAATTTAAGTAGGCTCCCCAATCAGAGGCAACTGGCAACAGCTGTCTCTGACTGAGGAGCCCACAACAGTGGCATAGAGGTGGCTAGAGGCACCTATGTGTCATGCCCTGACTGTGAGCCCCGAGGCACAGATATGGCCAGGGGCCCCCAGCCAGGACATGACACTACCACACCCATGATCATCCCCAAGAATAAACCTACCACACCCATTATCACCCTCTAGAATAAATGTACCACACCCATTATCACAACCAAGAATAAATCACCGCACCCATGATCACCCCCAAGAATAAACCTTGCACACCCAAGATCACCGCCAAGAATAAATCTACCACACCCATTATCACCCCTAAGAATAAATCTACCACACCCCTGATCACCCCCAAGAATAAATCTACCACACCCTGATCACCCCCAAGAATAAATCTACCAGACCCCTGATCACCCCCAAGAATAAATCTACCACACCCATTATCACACCCAAGAATAAATCTACCACACCCATTATCACACCCAAGAGTATATCTACCACACCCATTAACCCCCAAGAATATACCTACCACACCCATTATCACACCCAAGATTAAATCTACCACACCCATTATCACCCCCAAGAATAAACCAAACATTGGTTGTCAAATGTGTATTTGTGAATCATTGGCCTCCAAAGCCTAATTCCGACTTGGTTGGGTATTTTATTATGTTTATTTACAAAATAAAGAGGCATAAGGAAGAACCAAACCGTCAGCCCTGTGTCTGTGTTTCTCTGGCCCTCAGACATTTGGTACTATTTTGTCAGAGGTGTTTGTACGTACCTATAGGTTTAATGACAGGTAGTATAGTACAACCCTGTAAGTTGAGGCCCTGGTTAAATGGAATTAAAATCCGGATTCAAAGATGTGCATAATAATTTAAACCATATATTCTATAGAAAATAGTGCAAAGACAACATATCAAATGTTAAAACTTGAAAATAATATTCCAACTTTGAATTGATACCAGAAATACGTTTAAAAAAGCTGGAACGGGGCAACACAATACCAGAAAAGTTGTGCAATGCAAGTCTTTCAGAAGTAAAAATGGGGAGAGGTTGCCCACTTTGTGAAAGACTCCGTAGGCAAATAATGTTACAATTTAAGAGTAACTTTATTGATGTATGGGGGTGCATTTGTGCACACGGCATGGGTGACTTGCACATCTGTGAAGGCACCATTAATGCTGAACAATATATACAGGTTTTTGAGCCACATGCTGCCATCCAGAAGCGTTATTTTCAGGCTAGTTGCTTATTTCAGCAAGACAATGCCAAAACACATTCTGCATGTCTTACAACAGCATGGTTGTTGTCTGGGTGCTAAACTGGCCTGCCTGCAGTCTAAACCGGTAACCCATTGAAAACATTGTGTGCTTCATGAAACAAAAACTACAACAAAGGGATACCTAAACTGTTAAGCAGCTTAAATCCTGGGAAAACATTTCACTTTCAAATGTACAAGAATTTGTCTTCTTAGTTCCCAAACACTTACAGAGTATTGTTAAAAGAAAAAGCAACATACTGGTAAACAATACCCTGTCCTAACGTGCTGGAATGAAATAGGAAATGGGCCTGGACTTTTTCAAAAACAATTTCAACATTTGCTGTACTTTTTTCAATGGAATGGATGGATACATAATTTGCACATCCTTGGCTGGATCTGTTGGCACTAGCACGTTTCCTCACACAAACATACACACTCAAACGGCGGAATGTGCTCCAAAACGCACATTTAGTAACACTTCAAATTTGTATATCTCAAAAACTTGAACTCTGTGTTTTTCAGGTGTTGTTTTTGTGTTGATATTTACTCAGGGTCAGCAGGGTGTGCACTGTGGCTGACTGGTTTACGTAAGCATTTCTTTGCATGAATAATGACACACTAACACCCTCTATTACCTTTGTGAACGTTTCTGCTTTTATAACTTGAGTTTAGAAAATAATGACTTAATGTCTTGAAGGCCGGTCGCAGTGGAATTTTAAATACACCAGAACAATCATGGAATGCACACTGCTCTCTTCTACTAACACTTAGAACGTCAGTAAAAACACTGACTTTACCTCCTGCTTCAGACTGAGATGATTGAACTTTAACACCCACATACTCCCCAAATCTCACACCTGCTGACTCTCTGATCCGTAGACTGGTGTGATGAGCTGTCAGTAGCCAACAAGGGCCTCCTCATGCAGACTGTGTACAAGGGGTCCAAGCTCTGTGGACTGCAGTGCTCAGGGCTTCAGGGCCTCTGTGATAGATAGGCAGGAGCAAAGGCCAAGTGCATCATAGGAGACACATGACTTCACCCAATGTTTTGAGCTACCTGCCATCTTGAAGGAAATTCAAGGTCCCATTGTTAAACAAGAATAAGGCTCAACTGCGTTTAATTCCATCAGCTATCAGGCTGTTGAACACTGGGACATTGGAATGCCACTGGCTCTATACATACAGTAGTTGGACAGTATGCACCAAGACAGTGTCTTTACAGTTTTTTTTTACTTTGCGAAATATTGGTTATTTGGTTGTATTTGTACGCAGATGAGATGAATTGGACGATTCAGTATGAAGCATTGCAGACATTGTGTGATTTAAGCAGCTTTGTGCTTGAAGTTACATACGTGTAAACTAAAATCTTTCAAAACTGATATTTGGTGACTCTTCGGTGTAATTAACAATACACTTACTTACAATTAGCATAGAGTGCCAGTCTTCTAGCAACGTTTTACACGTTTTACTGACTCTTTCAATGAACATAAATAATATTTCAACGTATTCCATCCGTGATGATTCCACATGCATCTCCTTTACATTCAAAATTAACTTTTTGATGGCACTTGTGACAGAGATCTGTAAATGTGTGTTTTACAGACTGCAAGTATTTCTCTTTTCATTTTTGTTATATACATTTTAGCGGAATAGAACGTGAACTGCTTTTGCCTAACTTCTGTAAGGGTGATTACCATTGAGCCCATTTGCAAATGGATTTTTGGAGCAGAGGCTCGGTGTATGTTTGGGTTCTGTACAACTGCATCTATCACACCGTGCATAACCAATTAACTGCAATCATTCAGTAAACAGTTCTGAACATGTATTTTTCAGCTCCAATGTTGCCTGCAGCTTGACCCATTTTGGGCCTTGCAAGGGAATTTTGGGTCAAAGCACTAAGATGGAAGACCGGGTATGAATCCTGAAACATAGTCCATAGTAGAAGTCATTGCTGCTGCTTCAGGCAGTTTAACCTTGCAATTACAATAAATGAGTCACCCCTCCCCCAGGAAAAATCGAGTATGTATAATGAATCATGACACCCAATTCAGAGTCGTTCAAAAATAATGAATCATTCTGAAACTGCACATCACTTGAATCTTCACGTCTAATAGTTTTAGAGTTGGGAGTTTTCACAGTACTTGAGCAAGGCACAATTAAAATAGTTCACATTTAGGTCAATCAATCAATCAATCAAATGTATATATAAAGCCCTTTTTACAACAACAGTTGTCACAAAGTGCTTTTTCAAAAACACCCAGCCTAAAACCCCAGTGAGCACGCAACAACAGGATTGAAGCACATTGGCTAGGAAAAACTCCCTATGGGGGCCGGATTGTAGGAAGAAACCTAGAGAGGAACCAGGCTCAAAGGGGTGGCCATACCTCTTGTGGCTGTGCAGGGTGATGTTTAAGAATTTAAGAGTCTAAAATGCCTGATCTAGATGACAAGCATGATCAGATTGGCAGGACAGGAACAGTCCAGGTTGGGTTGATTAGGGGTTCAGCCTGGTGGCAGCCGGAATCGTCAGGATCATCTAGGTTGGGAGGGGGGGTCAGCAGAGTGGCAGCTGGAATCGTCAGGTATCTGCTTGTTCTGCAGCAAAACCAGGAGGGCTCAGGACAAGGTCTTCTGGGCCTGGTACTCCACAGGTGTAGGCCGAGACTTCACGTCCTTCTAAGTTGAATTTAGTTGAACTACGTTGAATTTAGGTCTCTGCCCAATCAATGCAATGTGAAAATGCATTTTATATATAATGTGATATATTCACCACAGTCTGACAAATATGGTAAAAGAAAATACTATTCTAACACAATCACACACAGGGCTATAAATAGCCGAATGGTTTGACCTTGGCCGTGAGAATGTCTACTGAATATTTGGTTAACAAGTATGATAATCTGAAATAATAACTACCTCATTTATCATTAAAGCAACATTTGGTTAAATGTTAATTTATTGAATTTATGAAATCCTCATAATTCTGTATTAAGTATTAAGAACATACTGTATAAAAGAAATAGCAATTAGTTGAGTCTTCAAGTGTTAGCATTGCTTTTTTAAATACTTATATGCATAATGAACATTTCCTACAGTTGTGTTTTGTTTTCAGCAAGCACACCTAACATCAACCAATAACTGACCCCATGACAATAAAAGATTAATAGGAAAACGCAAGCAATCATTAGTAAGCAATGAGTTGACAAACAGCAGTTTGATTAACCAGGCATTAATCATCTAGTCATGCTCAGCGTGAGTGAGTGAGTGAGATAGTTTTAAAGAAAGAGAAAGCATGGTTTGAAGACTCAAACAGACCAAAAAAAATCTAAAATACATAGAAATCTGTTACCATTTAATAATACCTGATTGAATTGAATTATATTCAGGATGTGATGAAACAGCAACGTGCAAATGTGGGATTGATATGAAGTCATTTTCCCGACAGATATGGACAACATTCGAGTCCGCCTCCTAATCCATGACGGTTCCTCAATGCCGCACGATCTCTTCCTATGAGGCCAATGGTAAATGAACTCCACCGAAAGATTTATCCTCTCGACAACATGTAGGAGACTTGTTGATATTCAAGGCATGTTGATGTCCTCAGTCCACCAACAGCAACATGACCATTTATGGTATTTTGTTGAGGTCGAAAGTCAGATTATGATGCTTCTATATGTGTCAACCCCAATATAATGTATATATTCATGTCATCATCACTGATCACTGAATTACAACTGGAAATAACTTTTACACAACTACATTTTTTTTTTAACGCTAGCTTATATGAATATAGTAGCTGTTAGCGGTTGCTTCTTTTCGACCTAAAAGAACCCGCGCTAAATGCTTGGAATACTGCGAAACATGAGTAAACAACGCATGTGGGCCTTTTACAATGGCAATAGATTTTTACTTATGTTATCTTGGTCAGACAACAGAAGGGCTCAAGATGGCGTCCATTCCATGGACCTCATTATGTAGGTCGGGCACTCAGGCAGCACACAGTGTCATCTTTTAACCATTTACAAGTCAGCACATTGCCAGGAGAGCATTTGAAAGAATTAAATGCAAAACCCACGGAGCATTGTCTGTAACAATCCAGACACCTGTTCCGTTTAATACCTGTTCCATTTACTCATGTGAACCCGGTGTCTTTGTTTGGTGCGCTCCATCTCAGAACACTCTTCACTCTCCTGGCTGCATCCCACCTCCTGTTTGCCTTTCAGAGGAAACAGCTGCAGGGCGGACGTACAGCATGGTTGGATCTCCCGGAGAATTGTCAGCTGAGTGGTGCCGTGGGGTGAGTGAGGTGGCAGAGCATGAAGGGATGCATTAGGTGGCACCAATACCTTCAGATACTTAGAGAGTTATCACAGAAACATGGGGGGGCAGGGAGAAATAGATATATTGGGGCGGGGCCAGCGAGGGAGGGAGACCGATGTGGTGTGGGGACTGAGAAGGAGAGAGAGAGAGACAGATTTGGGGCAGGGCCAGTGAGAGAAAGACACACACATGGGGCAGGGCCAGAAAAGGAGAGAGATACACAAAGAGCGGGGCCAGAGTGAGAAATAAGGCGGGGCCAGAGAGAGACATAAGGCGTGGCCAGAGAGAGACATAAGGCGTGGCCAGAGAGAGACATAAGGCGTGGCCAGAGAGAGACATAAGGCGTGGCCAGAGAGAGACATAAGGCGGGGCCAGAGAGTGACATAAGGCGTGGCCAGAGAGCGACATAAGGCGTGGCCATGAGAGAGACATAAGGCGGGGCCAGAGAGAGACATAAGGCGGGGCCAGAGAGAGACATAAGGCGGGGCCAGAGAGAGACATAAGGAGTGGCCAGAGAGAGACATGAGTGTGGTTTGAGAAGGGTATCTCACATTCTCATGTGTATTTTTTTTGCTAGGTCACAATGTCAGATGTTGGTTTTCCAAGACACCTTAAGGGGATTGCTGTGTAATCATATATATATATACATATATATATATATATATATATATATATATATAAAATGTATTTCAGTAGGTTTTTCCATACCTCAGAATAAAATGATTTGTGCAGACAAAAGCAAACATTTTCGAATGCTAGATTTCTTTATGGTCAATGAAGAGTGAATGAAGCATGTTAGAGGAGTAGTTATTGATTGCATCGATCCAACATGTCCAGAAAAGAAATATACCCCAGGACTGCAGGTTTCTTATGCTGGTAGGAAATGTAAGTGCTAATCATCACTTAAGGCCAAATCACACTGTATAGTTCTTAGTCCAAAGCTCTCTTAGCCCTAGGCCCTGGACTGGCATTGTATGTGTTAACACAATAGTTTGTTAACCCTGGGCTAAGATGTAACCCCAATCTAAGTAATAACACTTGTATCAGTAAGCCCTGGGCTAATGGACAAATGCAAGACAAAATGATCTGTTATGATTGGATAATAAACATTCTATGCTTTTGTTCCAGACCCTGTTTCACACTGGTTGTTTCATTACAGTGCCTCTAGCTCTGAAAAGTCAGTGCTTACCCTGTCCTTTACAGGGCCAGCAATCCTTGAGCATTGGTTCAAGCACACTGGTTCATAGCGCACTTAGTCTAGTGCAAAAATCTCCCTTTAAGCTAAACAAAAATATGTTGTCTGTTAAGACAATTGTGAATGCATGATAGCAAAAAATCCCCCCAGACAATAAAGGAGATTGTCAAGATAATGAAGCAACTGGGATGTTTTTGCATTGGACACAGACATATTTGGGACTTGGAACGTTAATTTCAACCACTGCCTCCACAGCAAATTCCAAAAACATAATTGAAAAAGAAAGCATCTCGGGTGACTGTGCATTGTTCAATTGACCGAATGTCATATCTCATATCAATTTATTAATCAGATTTAGTCGAGACTGAGTAGTTTAACCTTTTGATACTAGCATTTTAATATTGCATCAATTCCAGTTACAGAGGCACAAACACTCCATAGGAAATTGATAGATTGTGGCCCTGTCATGAGCCATCTATGAGTCCTAAATCTTATACTCACCCAGCTATTGCTATCTGGTTTTGTCTCTCTCTTTCTCCCTCTCCCCCGGTTGATTTGTATTCACTGTACACTGTCTTTGTTGTTGCCGTGCCAATAAAAGGATGTGACGTGAGGGCTGAGTGTCCTGACATTTGATTGACAGGGCAATGTTCCAGACGAGAGGCTGGGAAATGGCCTGAATATTCAACGTGATAAGAACTAATTCTACTCCTCATGAACTCTAGAATATGTTTAGCATAGGACACAATGGAAGGGGGAGAAAAGAAGAGTGCTGAAAATGTGTCAAAGTCACAGTTAATTGAAGACGATGTGGAAAAATCTATTAACAAGGCTGATAGATCATCAACTGAAGTTGTATTTGGTCAGGGGACTTGGATTTGAATTGCATTACACTTGCAGAGATGAGATGGAATATCATTAAGTCTTCCTATTCATTAGTTTTGCCTCCAAACTATCAGGTGTCACAATTACCTTGAATAAACACTGGGCACATGTACACATGTATGGAGTACAAATAAGCCTAAACATGCATATAGATATTGTAAAGTTTCTCTAGCATGTTAACCAATCTAGTTCTAAGAAAGCTGAATTTGGGTATGACTGTTTCTCAGACAGCTTTGAATACATGTTTTCGAAGGATGATTTAAAAGTGACTCCGAAGGTCATTCTTGAAATGGAAACTTGAAATTGCAGCAGTGACAAAACCCCCACGCTAATTCTATGTTTCAAGACATACGGCCATCTCAGTCTGCCTTCTAATTCGTCAGGTTCTTCTGAGCCATATCTCTGTGTCTCATTTCCCACAGTATTGACGTCTCTAAGTGAGCTGTCCAAACACCTGAGGTGACTGGATGTTTTATAGATCGCTTGCAGGATGTCTGGAGTCAAGACACACCCCACTCCTGGAACGCATGTATTGGGTAATCTCCAAGCTACTGAATAACGCTGTTGCATAAGACAGACCTTTTTTGGGGTGAAGACAGGTGTTTTTGATGCTGTCTTCCATGTAGCAATGGAAATGAAAGGTTTTATCATATTTTGCTTTTCATGAATATGTTGACGTGTGTGGGGGTCACTTTCAGATGTATGATCATGCAAAAAGTACATTAGATTGTCTTTACTTTGAATTAAGAAGGTATAGGAAGCATAATTCACTAAGCAATGATATAAAAAAGTTGGACTGCCCTTGGCGAAATCAACGCCTGAGATAAGTTTGTTGAAAAATTGGATTCCATCTCCTGTGAAATTAATCCCAAGCTGTGCCATTAGTCATATTTGCTTTATGCGTCTACATTACTTAGATCTTTTCTCACAATGCTCTTACATCCTTGCCTCATTCTGCACGTTGGCGTACAAATTGTTCTTTTTTTTTAAGCATGCCAAATGAAATTGATAAAGATCTGTTTTGCAGTTACAGAACAAGGACAGTATACAATATTTTTGTTTCTCAGAGAATGCAAATTATTATTTATTAGTATGTTCTGTTTGGTGACCTTCAATTAGGATCAAATTCTCTAATTCATCATTCCAAATGCAATATCAAGCCTGATATAAAAACCCTTATTCCATATCCAGACTTAAATAGCAAGTCACCTTCCCAAACAAATGGAAAAAGAGTACAAAGCAAGGCCAATGAGAATACTGTTCAACTGGCAAAGTCACAGGAGATTCTTACAAACAAAGTTACCATTCCCTGCAGACATAAATATTCTTAGGAATCCGTCAAGAAAGGGAAACCCACTGGTGCCAACTGAAAGATGTTCCCCTACAAAGGGATGTGAAAGAAATGTAAACCAAAAGAAACCAAAGTGAAATCGATACAGGTACTCAGCAACGTAGCCAAGGAAGATGGCAAGTTGATGCAAGCCGCGCCAGAGCTAGGTCGTTTAAAAGAGGAGGGCATAAAGTCAGCTATTCCTTTAGCTTGCATGAATGTGGCCTTGATGTTAAAACTTTGTTCAGCAATCATAAAGTACCGTATTTTCCGCACGATAAAGCGCACCGGATTATAAGGCGCACCTTCAATGAATGACCAATTTTAGAAAATATTTCATATATAGGGCGCACCGGATTATAAGGCACATAAGATATTGCAGTCAAACGTTTGACTGGGTTTGCGTTCAGCATCCACTAGATGTGCTAAAGGGAATGTCAACAAAACAGTCAGATGAAGTCAAACTTTATTAAGCGTTCTGACAACTACGTTCACTCCCATGGTAACGTTGTTCAAACGTTATTGTGCATATTAACATTATCTCCCAGCCTTGCTCACTCTTCTCCCAAACGTAGAGAGGAACTTTTCCCTAATTCAGTAAACACGTAGTAAAAGAAACAGTCTGATACCACTAAATCAAACGTTAGTGCATAACTCAGGGGAACTTTTCCCTAATTCAGTAAACACGTACCGT
>JACXGK010001988.1:23497-60204 GCA_016801125.1 Novumbra hubbsi | reverse complement strand
GTGGGCGCTTAAGACCATGCTAACACAAGCCAGGAGACAATGTAGTAGCAGCAGGCTGTTATATTCATGCTAAAGGCCTCAACAATGTATTTCTAAAGGTCCATTTATTGTCACCAAACATTGACCTCCCCAAAGTAAACAAGCTAATACAATTGCTGATGCTGAAAAATCTAAATACTGTACCACTGGCAAAACAATACCATTAGCCAACCAATGCCCTCCATTACTCCAACTCTAAATTAGCTAAACCGACAATCACTTGGAATCATGTTCCCAGGCCAGCTCAATGTAGCAACTGAGCTTTGGACACTGAAATGCAGACTTTAATATATCACATGCAGGAGTTGCTACTTGCAAAATGTCTACTGAAGTGAAAATGACCCACTGGGAAGCTTGCTAGCAGCTACAGTCTCTTGATAATGTCAATAAAGCAGCAAGGTGGTTAATTGTCCAGACACATCTCTTATCCATAAAATATGTTTGTATTGGGAATACTGATCATGTTTTCATCCAAACCAAGTATTGAGTGTGAAAACACAGAAATTCCTCCATATGGTAATCATGTCTCTTTTCCTCCATGATGCTCAGTTCACCAGCGGACATTCAAAAAGGCGAAAGCTTGCCCCCAGGAGGAACTCAATTCCAAAATGACTTCTCTTTCACCTGATGTTGAGTATACATTTGAGTAGTAAGTGTTTATTTATGAAAACATATATATGATATAAGATACACACAAACAAAATCCTCCTACCCAAAATAAATCGCTTTAGTTGGAATTTCAGATACCTAAGACGTTTGCACAGCACTGTACATGAATACCATTTATATGGCAGAAGTAGAACATGTAATCCTTCACGGAAGAAGCACAAGTGCTGTATAGGATGTGGTGGCTCACTGAGCAGAGGAATAGAGGTGGTAATGAACGTAGCAATTACTGTAAAGCAAGGACTACATGTATTGATTGGCCTCCCTTATCCATAACAGTATTATAGTAATCCAGATTAGCAACAGTTTTTGCCAGACAGAGTGCCTGAGGATTAATGGGCATAGAAGACTATTGGTACTCATAAAACAAGGTACCCCACTAATTAAATGCTGCATCATAAATAATGGCCAGATACTAGGGGTGTTGAGTTCCACCAAGCTGTCGGCCTCACTCTGGGTGTCCCTGTACACACCAAATGCCACGGTAAATGAGCTAAAGTAAGACTTCGGATCTCCTGGTGTTGCATGTCCTGAACTGACATATTACCAGCATTTCCATAGTGTCTGAGGCTCAGAAGAGGATTTAGCCAAAATGTGCATCATTTCCTTTATAAGAAAGAAACACTGTTTATATTGCCATATATTGTCAATGACTAAAGTATGAGATTTGTTCCAGTCGTTGCAGCTAAAGTTGGCCAAATCAGTTATTGAGTGTACAGGGGTAATCTCTATTTCACAATTTCACCTTATTTCCTATATTTAATTGAATCTTTTTGCGGAATATAAAAACTCAATCATAGAAAAGGGAAATCACTTTTCAAAGCATATTATACAGTATGTAGTGATGATGGAGAGATATATCTCTTTAGGTTCAGGTTCTTGTATGTTTTGGGATTTTTTTTTTTTTTTTAAATGTGCTGTTTTCTGATGACATCTCTGTCTGGAGAAATTATTTTGGACCAAGTAGGAATTCTAACAGGTCCTTCTGAGATGTACCAAGGAGCGCAGACATCCGTCAGGGCAAACAGCTGTTCCCTGTGTCTTGGCACCGTTTGGAACGAACACGGCGGAATATTTACAACAGATTACTTTACCAGGCGCAAACTCCTGCAAGGATGACGGATGTCATTGTTCTCCCGCACAGATTTAGAATTCCGTCTTGGAGGATCCAGGGAAGCTGCATTCCCCAGAAAGCCTAGCTTACGTTGATTGGATAGCTGGTGGAGAGACATACAGCGGGACAAAAAGTGACACGAAACAAGCCAGCTCATGCCCAGAAAGACCTGCAGTAAGCCACAGCAGATAATGTGATTAAGAACATAAAAGTGCAATTGTCATGTCTGCAATTATGCAATCATTGTGGAAACATGCAGACATGTTTTTCCTCGCTAGGGTCAAATAACTTTCAGGCAACAACGGTAATAAAAAATGCCTTACATAACTGTAGACAGCTACTGTATTAGTACAGTACTTTTTATAGCAACAACTTGAATATATATATATATTTTTTATATATAGACATCTTATGTAGACAGCTACTTTATTAGTACACTACCTTTCATATCGATGATAATACAAAATGCCTCACGTATTTATGTCGGTAGACAGCTACTTTATTAGAATGGATGTCCTTTCAAGATATTCCGGTCCCCAGTGTCACTGAATGTCGCTGACCTAATATTGTGAACAAACTCTACAACTATGAAGATGTTTTTGTCAAGTTGCCAACATAGTCTTTAGGAAGACACACAGCACTTTTCTACTTTATACCAGAGTCCTGCTAAAATGGCATGATAACCAAGCCAGGGCACAGCCTACCTTCAACATGTACACAATACTTCTGCCGCTGCATTTAGGAAAGAATGGCATTCCCCTGCTTATCTGCAAACCAAAGCTTTCAATGTTCTGGCCGTCTAATGCGCTGTGCTTTCCACCCTGAAGATGATCAAAGTGCTATTTTTCTAAATTTCAAGCTTTTTAACTTCAACAGTCTTAAGAGGGATGAGGCAGATCAAACTAAAGCGATGAAAGAGGGAGAGAGAGATAGAGGGAGAGAGAGATAGAGGGAGAAAGTTGGGGGGGGGCAAAAAGACACTTTGTAGTGTCTTCCCTTTGTTTTCCGTATACTAGCTCTCCTTACTGCACTGTGCCACCAGATAGGTCAGCTCTATTACCAAGCCGCCAGCCCACAAAAATATAAAACAAATTGAATCGCACACCCAATACCCATCACAATTACGCCAGGCACAATAACTAAATTAGCAATTCAACACAATAATTGGAAATGCGGCTTGCATGGACCCGCAGGCATCCCTGGAGGGCCCGGCTGATCTGTGGAGGCACGTCAAGCCCGCTAATTCCACAGCTAATTACTGACGCATGGCAGAATGAAGTTGTTTGTCTCCCGAATACCATTTCCAGTCGCAAGGCAGAAAAGAGAATCGTGCTGAGATAGACAGAAAAGAAAAGAGAAACCAAAGACTTGACACGGAAGGAAATGTCACGTTTTCTCCCGGTTTTGTTTTGAAGTGGCATTGATGCATTTTTTCCGTATCATGATAGCATCAAAGAGGTGTGTCTCTTTTGAAAGATGCAGAGACACTGGGTGACACAGTATCCTAGTTATCAGTTACCCCTGGATTTGGATATAGCCAATAGATCACAGTCAACATGTGCTCTTCTAAGTTAGCTATGTAAAACACATTCATATTCAAACTCAAACCAGTTTTCTATGCACTTTGAAGTGATTTTCATAATGGTGCATTCAATAGAAAAGTTGTGTATTTACAATAAACAAAAAACCTCATGGTGAAATACCATACTTGAACTTCATGTATGAACTGGTCGTGTACTATTGCAGAGAGAGCAAGCGGGAACGGGAAAGAAAAGACAAAAAGGAAAAGAGGCAAAATCAAAATCTGACATGGCAGATGATCCAACCACATAGTTGTAGGAATTAGTGGCCAAATGGACCAAGCAGTCATTTCACCACTTCCCCTGCCAATCAGGAGGGTGTTGGACATTAATGAAGAGGGGAATCACAAACCACCCTGCCTTCTTCCAAACAAGGAGCCCCGTATGGTTTGGCCGAGTGATGGATTGAACGTTAATTTGGATCTGCACTCGTCAGGGCATAATCCCCTATCTTTATGTATCTTCTCAGCATCTTGACGTGAGCCAGTGTACATTAACAGTACTGAGTCTGAGGCGCTTTCAGGCGATGTTCCACCAGCGCATTAAGTTAGCACAGCTAAGACTAGTCGAAAGACATTCCATCTGAACATATGCCGTAGATGTTAGATGTGCTAAGGGTTAGGGTTTAGAACAGAATGATAGCCTAATCTGATTGCTTTTTGGGGGGTGAGTTGTGCACTTTAAAGATATAAACAAACATTATAAATGTGAACCCAAAATGTCTTTGCTGTACAGGCAAGATTAGAAATGAAGTCATAGCGAGACATATAGGCCAACTGTGTACACACACACACACACACACATGCTGAGGCTCACAGTATAGGCTCAAGGACAAGCATTGCATCTGCATTCCATGAAGAGGAGATGGACACGCCAGCTCACTAACAATGCACAGTTATCAAACTTAGCCAAAGAAATGGGAACATCATTAATAGTTCCCTAATTTACTCATGCTAACACGAATCTTGTACATCCTAACACGAATCTTGTACATCCTAACACTAATGTTGTACATCCTAACGCAAATCGTATACATCCTAACCCTAATGTTGTACATCATAAAACTAATCTTGTACTTCCAAACACTAATCTTGTACTTCCTAACCCTAATCTTGTACATCCTAACCCTATTCTTGTACACCCTAACCCTAATCTTGTACATCCTAACCCTAATCTTGTACATCCTAACCCTAATCTTGTACATCCTAACACTAATCTTGTACTTCATAACTCTAATCGTGTACTAACTAACCCTAATCTTGTACATCCTAACCCTAATCTTGTACTTCCTAATCTTGTACATCCTAACCCTAATCATGTACTTCCTCACACTAATCTTGTACTTCCTAACCCTAATCTTGTACATCCTAACCCTAATCTTGTACATCCTAACCCTAATCTTGTACATCCTAACCCTAATCTATTAGATCATTTTACATCTATGTTATTTGACAACACAGACCCATACACCCTACAAACACACACGCAGGCCTGGACAGCATCTGCCCTCTCTCTACTTGCCCCCTTCAGTCATCGGAGGGCAGATTGGAGATTGTAACTAGAGAGAGCGAAAGATAGAAGAAGAAAGACAGACAGAGAGAGAATCCAATCAAGGCACTCCTGCAAGGGGCAGGGGGTATAATTTCAGCTTCATATGTTTCCCCTGACTTGACAGTACTTGAAAAACAATGACAGTGACCCAGTTGCAGGATTCCAATTAGTATTAGATACAGTATGCAACAGTTGAGATTAGAATGCAGTTCTTGGTCTCCCTGGAAGAGGCCGGGGCTGTCTGATTAACACCGGAGCACAAGTGAGAGGCGCTGATAAAGAGCAGGGGGGGGGAAGGGAGCGGTAGATAAGGCATCACCTGGGCCACAGCTGTGCATCATCCTGTTCTTCTGTCTCCGTCTGTCCCTCTGCATGTCTGTCTGTGTGTCAATCCACCACGGCTGCCTGCTTGCCTGGGCTAGCCTGGGGGGATATTTATTCCTAAACACCTCAACTCGTTCTCAGCAGGCTGAGTTATTTTAATCAGGGAGGGGTGTGAAGGGGACAGTTAGTTGCAAGGGCACATTTTCCAGTGGAAGAAGGTAGATGTGTCTGAGACCGCATGTTCCCTGAAAGAGTGTCTGTCTATCTGTCTCGCTGGTTCGTCTGTCTGTCCATTCTGTCTATCTGACTGGTTGGTTTGTTTGTTTGTCTGGACGGTCTGTCTATCTGACTAGTTGGTCTGTTTGTCTGGACAGTCTGTCCATCTGACTGGTTGGTCTGTTTGTTTGTCTGGACAGTCTGTCTATCTGACTGGTTGGTCTGTTTGTTTGTCTGGACAGTCTGTCTATCTGACTAGTTGGTCTGTTTGTCTGGACAGTCTGTCCATCTGACTGGTTGGTCTGTTTGTTTGTCTGGACAGTCTGTCTATCTGACTGGTTGGTCTGTTTGTCTGGAAATTCTGTCTTTCTGACCGCTTGGTATGTTTGTCTGTAAGTACGGTCTGTCTATCTTTCTAATTGTTTTTCTCTACACTTTTTCAGTGGAAGATTTGCCACAGGTGGACTCCAATCAATTTCTAGTACCATCAAAAGGATAGTAAAAGGACACAGATATGTCTGAGCCAAAACAAATATTGAATCAGTTATAAAGCTACACCCCAAAATGTAAAAAAAGTAAAGGGGTCTGAGTAATCTCCGAAGGCACTTATATAACAATGTTGCTGTTAATTCCCCACATGCAGGTTAGGCCTGCAGCTCAATAGGAAATTGTCCTCCAGAAAATTATGTCTGACTCAAGGTCCTAGATCCAGTGTTATTTGCACTGCTCAAATCATCACTGTAACACAAAGTCAGTTAAACCTCAGGGATATCATTCTAGATAGCCAGGGCTGGATAAGGGCATCAACTCAGCAGAGGGACCGGTGTCTGCTCCTTTGTGCGAGGAGGAACAGGAGGAGCACTGCCCTACAAAATTATTTGATTGGCATTGGCCAGAGAACACCAGAATTGGCAGGTCCGCCTTTGGCGCCCGTTCTCTTCACACATGTGACAGACGTGAAATAGTCTGGAGAAGCCGTGGTGAATGTTATGCTGCCTGCAACATCATCCAGCATGGCCGGTTTGGTCAGCGATAGTCTGGGGAGGCATATCCCCAAAGGGTTGCACAGACCTCCACATACTAGCCGACAGTACACAGATTGCCTTTAGATACTGGGAGGAAATCCTCAGACCCATCATCAGATCTTACACTGGTGCAGTGGGCCCTGGGTTCCTCCTGGTGCAGGACAATGGTCAGCCTCGTGTGACCAGAGTGTGTAGGCAGTTCCTGGATGACGAATGCATTGATGCCACTGACTGGCCCTCATGTTCCCCAGACCTGAATCCAATGAAAACCTCTGGAACGACATGTCTCGGTGCATCCTGTGATTGCAATTTATTTATTTGATTTTCTGTGTGAGTTTCACGGCAATTTGGGTTTCCAATGTCATTTTGTTCTCAACGAATTACCCAATGTACAGTACAGATGTTCTTCTTTAATTTATTCTCGTTCACCGAGACCCGATGTGTGGTTTGAGTGTTCCTTAATTCTTTTGGAGCATTGTATTTTACATCTTTAGAAATAATATAAGCGGGCTAACCAAATGGGCTTCCATTTACCAAACATGCTCTCAGACAGTGGAAAACTCAAATGAAGCTCTTCAGCTCTTGTGACAAAAGGATAATGTCCTCCCAGCGCTGTCAGGTGCTCTCTTGGAGATGATCGATACCCGAGCGTACGATTGCCATTTAACAGATATACACCATTAACTGTATTACTACGCCAAATCAAATCGGAGGTTCTTTTTAAAGGCCAGTAAGTAAATTAAAGTGTCTTTCAAGAGCTTGATCTTCTGTGCCCTTTAAATAGGAGGAAGATACTACAGGCAGCAGGCCTGCAAAGGAGGCTGACTGGCTGTGATGCAGGCAGGTAGGCAGAGCGGCAGCGTAGACACACTCATGTTCCACGCCGCGTTACTGCCGTAGACACCCGAGACACTGAGAAATACACACGGTGGCGCTCCCGTATGGCTCTGTGTGTTTCACTTGGGTGTTTACCGGATTTCTAGATAAACGGTATTCCCTTGAATAATGAAACTAGCATACAAACAAACTAAGAACCCACATACAGTATGTACAGAGACAGTGATAACTTTGGGACTGCGTATCATGATAGTACTGTTTTGGAAAATAAAACGATATTGGAGAAGGAGCACAATAAAACCAGACAGTTAATCTAGAGGGACAATATAAAACACAAGAAAAACCCTTTAGGCACAAGTTATGTGTACTTATAAAAGTAAAATATTAGTTAATTTGCTTAATCTAATCATGGCATGAGCCTGTTCAATGACAGATGTTCTATATGTCTATCACTTTTTTGTCCTTACTGAGCAGTACTTATGGCACATTCATGTAATAAAAAAAATATATATGGAAAAAAATAGCTTTACAGACATACATTTTATGCATTGACTTTGGTGTTGTAGATCAGAGTGGCAAAGGTAAAAGATAAATACCATGAAGTGCTTAGCTAAAAATGCTTTATGATTCGGAAAATATATCTTTTTTTCTTCACATTTGTGACTACTAGGAACACAAATTCTGAGAATTCCTTAACAAATTTTAAATTAGGTCCTGTTGTGGCTGACGAAAGATTAGAATGTGAACTGAATTTGCCTCAACGCTGTGAGGTTGATGTGCAAATACTGTTCTCGACCTGGCGAGCAAAGGCCTGGTGCACATGTCTTCTCAAATGCTGCTTGCAACATGTATTGTTTTTTACACACATGAAACAAATAGTTGTTGGTCGAAGTACCGATTCACAGCACGGTAATGAGTACTACCAGTAATCCATACGAGTACTACCAGTAATCCATACGAGTACTACCCGTAATCCATACGAGTACTACCCGTAATCCATACGAGTACTACCCGTAATCCATATGTGTACTACCAGTAATCTGGTTGAAGAAATCATTGCTGCCAGCAGTTCAGACAAATGATCAAATTAAAAAAGTCACAAAAAAAAAAAATAATCATGAATATCGAATGAGTAAAAACATATTTAAAAAAATAATGACATTTTTGCAAACTGCACATCAGTAAACCTCACTCTTCAGAATGTGCTGGTGTCAGGCATTTCCACATGGAATTGAAGGGGGGCCTGAAACGCTGTGTTTTATCAAAGTAAGGAGTTCCAGTAATGACAGCCTTCATTATTTTCTATTTTATTTAGATTGTTTTATATCTACGCAGACATTCTTTAACGCTCAAACTCAAATTGCAAAGTGATCCACCTAATGTATCACAATAATGTATACAAATGTATATCGTCTGTTGTAATATAATTGCACCGTGTGTTTGCCAAGTGCAAATCAGAAATAAAGGGAGAGAATTTTTGCAGGTTAATTCTTGCACAACGTAAAAGTAATCCTTGTGCCAGGAGAGAGTTACTGAACAGTACATGCCGATTTTTCAATGTCAATTAAACATTTTGCGCGGGCACTGCTAATGTATGTATGACAGCACCAAAGGGGGCTAAAAGCTAAGTAGAACTCACAGAATGCACTGCAGTTGAAGCTCTGCTAAGGAATTCCGTCATCCAGCCAAACCCCTTGAGCTTATGCCAACCAGATGGAGCCAATTGCGCTCCACCAGAGAAAATCAACAAGGGCTGCCGTCTGACTATCCCCCTTCAGCAATATTGCAAGGAATGAGGCTGGAACAGCTGCATTAGGAAGGTGCCTTACTCAACCAAAACAACAATACAACGGGAAAGTGACCACATGGTTTTTAACATCAATCTTTTTATGGAAAATGGAATTTGCAAACTAACATGATATAATGCCTTGTCGTGCTACAATGACACTGTACTGTATACATAAAAAACTGCCACCAGTGTCTCTGGACACCCTTTGTCAAATTACCTTTTCGGAATATCTGACAAATTACCGACCTAATTTCAATAAATACACCTATTTAAATGACGTCAATATAACATAATATCCTCGATTTTTTGCTAACAGTTTGTAATGTTTCTTCTAAGAAAACTGAACCATAGGCTATACTTTTTCTTAGAACATACTACTTTTCACAGTGTAGAATAAACCAACATCAAGTTGTAATATTGTGCAATTTTCTTTTTAAATGCACCTGCAGTGTGTCCATCTGGGATGGACTGTGGACTTACAATCTTACGAGTCGCAAGTTCACAGCAATAATGGGGACAATGTACATTCCATACCTTTACAAACCCCTGACAGACACAGAATAGATGCTTTACAAAACACACATACCAACACATACTTTCTTTGCACAATGTTTCTCTATTTAATAAATGTCTTTGAATGCTCTGAATTCACATCCGAAGTGTGCGCCTGAGATGAAGCTTTGAATAGGGTTAATCTGGTTTTGTCTGGCAACTCATTGAAAAGTACCACTAGATGGCAATGTTAGACGCGTGTGTTTCAGGGAGAGATAGGTGTGCATGGGGATGTGTTTGTGTGTGAAACAGAGATATTACCAAAGAGGTGATACCTGATGACACCTTTTGAATCTGTTGTTTTTTTTCCAACCGTTGAAGAGTATAACTGCATCATGATCTTAATTCAACTGTTGTACGCTTCAGAACCCAAGGTATAATCTTGTTTTACTCCAATTTCCAAACAAACGTTGCTTTATTTTTGAAAGTACGTATCAAATATAGCTATCTAGAACAGTCCATACCTCCATAGCTGCTATAAGGAATGGCAATATTACGTCAGCCCTTTAGCATGAGTGCCTGCATCCAAAGCGTCATTGAGCCATATTGAAGTAGTACATTTCAGTAGAATTCATTGGCCGATCCCTCCTGATGAGTCACAAGTCTACTGTGTCAAGCCATTCATTGGGCAGCACCTTGGAGTTATCCCTTTCTCTCTGCACACATCCATGGAAAGCTCTCAGGCTTCATTTTCCGGGGTGGATATGACAACAGTCCTGAGACCAGATTTAGTCTCACATTCACTTCACTGAATTTACATGTACATACATGCTGTCGCTCCGGCCAGTATGGCTGATTATTTGGGGGTGCTTATATGCTGTCGCTTTGTCCAGTATGGCGACCTATTTGGGGGTGCTTATATGCTGTCGCTTTGTCCAGTATGGCGACTTATTTGGGGGTGCTTATATGCTGTCGCTTTGTCCAGTATGGCTACTTATTTGGGGGTGGTTATATGCTTTCCTCTTGAATTCTCACTCCTTTTGTCTTTCCTCTCTTCTCCCCTCCCGCTTTCTGCATCACAAGGGTCATCTCAAGGGCTATGCACAATCATCAGGCTGCAAATACACTCTATCACACACACACACACACACACAAACAGAAAGCAGTAGCTCTCTCTCTAATATAGACACGTGTGTGTCAGGGGGCACAGTGTTGTGCGCCGTACCTCCCTCAGCCAGCTCAACATGCAGCCATGCACAGTCAGCCACACACAACAGCATGTCCCCAGCTCTATGACAGAGAGGTAGCCGGGCCCTTTTAGGTGGCAGACAGACAGCTGGACATACTAAAGGCAGACAGGCAAGAGAGTCAGCCAGCCTGTCAGAGAGCAGATAGACTTGCTAGCAGCGCCGTCCCCAGTCTAATCCCCAATCCTTATTTAAGATGCAGGGCCAGGGTCAAGGATTACAATACTCTCTGATTATCAAATAATGCATGCATTCTTATTCCAATGGAACACCAAGCTCCCCTTGCACCCAGAATACCCAACAAGAGAGGGAGACAGAGAGAGAGAGCGAGAGAGAGAATGAGGGCAGAAGAGAATGGGGGGAGAGTGAGGGTGGGAGGAAAGGGGGGGGGGTGTGGGTGGATAGAAAATGGGGAGAGTGTGGGTGTAGAGAAAAGGGGGAGAGTGTGGGTGTAGAGAAAAGGGGGAGAGTGACGATGTAGAGAAAAGGGGGAGAGTGAGGGTGGAGAGTGAGGGCAGAGAGAAAAGGGGGAGAGTGAGGGTGGAGAGAAAAGGGGGGAGTGAGCATGGAGAAAGGAGAGGAGGGGAGGGCAGCAACAGAGGGATTAGAGGAAAATAAGAATAGGGAGAGAGGGATGAGGCAGGACATAGGGATGAGGCAGGACATAGGGATGAGGCAGGACATAGGGATGAGAAGAGTGAGATAAGGAGGAGAAAAGGATTAAAAGGAGGAAAGTTGTGAGAGGGTAGGTGAGTGCAGGTTGAGAAGGAGGATATAAGGGTGTGTGAGTATGTGAGTGTTGGAGAATACTCCAGAATACATGGAACATACTTTTCATTAGCTTTTCTCTGTATTCTCTGTGTATTCCGACATTGAACTTAAGCATAGATAAATGTATATATGACAGTCAGCTACAAACTGTGTGGGGACAACTCTCTTCTGTAACCCGTAGGGCCTCAGCACATCTTTCAGAATTATCTGAAACCACGCCTCTTCAAAGGCCATAACACATAAGACATTTGTTATTACGTGTCACTACGAATTATTATGCGATTGTCTTATTAAGCTGTTATGATGAATGTATGAAAGTGTCTGGTAAAAGACCAACATTTAATACAAGACCAGAGAAATTGAATAGAGCTGAAAGTGTCAACAAATATGTATGTTATGATTTTGTACGTTAAGTTGATCAAAGCAGTGTGGAAATCATGTCATTACTGCTTGCCCAAATAATTTGCATGTTTTTCGAAATGTTCTGTAATGCCTTACTTATTACATTTATAACATTTACATTTATATAGGTGCATTCGGAAAGTATTTAGACCCCTTAAAAAATGTTATTACGTCTATTATAGTCCTGATTCTGAAATGGGTTAAATTGATTCTTTTCCTCCTCAATCCACAAAAAATACTGTATAGTGGCAATACAAAAACTGTATTTTAGAATTGTTTTCAAATGTATTTGAATACATTACATTTTGCACTTTGCGTGTGAGACTCCTTGAAGCACCTTTGGCTGCCATAAGAGCCTTCTTAGATACAATACTACCAACTTGGCACACCTGTATTTGGAGAGTTGTGTTTTAACCACAGATCTGTCAGGTTGGATGGAAAATGTTCCTGAAAGCCTTTTTCACGTCTCTCGAGATATTGGATTGAGTTCAAGTCCAGGCTTTGGCTGGGCTACTCTAGGACATTCACAGACAAGCACCGAAGCCTTGGTTGTGTGCTTAGGGTATTTGTCTTGTTGGTAGTTAAACCTTCGCACAGTCTGAGCACTCTGGAGCATGTTTTCATGAAGGATCATTCAGTACTTTGCCCTGTCCATCTTTCCCTCAATCCTGACTCATCACCCAGTCCCTGCCATGGAAAAACATTCCCACAGCATGATGCTTTCACCACTATGCTTAATTTTAGGGATAGCATTTGCTATTGATGAGCAGTACCTTATTTCATCAAAATTTTGTGCTTGGCGTTCTGGACAATGTTTAAGGTCAATCGGGGTTACATCGGACCAGAGAGTTTTGTTTCTCATGGTCTGTGAGTCTTTTAGGTGCCTTTTAATAAACTCCAAGCGATCTGCCATGTGCCTTTCACTGAGGAGTGGCTTAAGTATGGAAACTCTACTTTAAATGCCTGATTGGTGGAGTGCTGCAGAGATGGTTTTCCTTCTAGAAGGTTTATCTCCACATGCTTTGTCAGAATGACTATTGAGTCTTGTTCGCCTCCGTGAACAAGGTTCTTCTCTCCTGATTGTTAAGTTTGGTCAGGCAACCAGCTCTAGGAAGAGTGTTGGTTATTTCAAAAAAAGATTTGATGGAGGCCACTATGTTCTTAAAATGCTGCAGAATTCTTCTGGGTATGCCTCCTTATACCAGTGCCTCAACATAATCCTGTCTCTGAGCTATACGGACAATTCCTTTGATCTCAAGGCTTGGTTTTTGCTCTGACATGCACTGTAGAACCCAATACAATTGAATGTACCATAGGTGGACACTCACTAAGTTGTAAAAACATCTCAATGATGATCAATAGAATCAGGATGTACCTGAGCTTAATTTCTGTTGTCGTAGCAAAATATCTGCATACTTATCTAAATGTAATATTTCTGTTATTTATCTATATTTGCTTACATTACTAAAACCCTGCTTTTTTGTAGATTGTTGAAAAAGTGAAGGGTCCTGAATAATTTCATAATGCACTGTATCTATAAGCTAGCTAACTTAACTGAACCATACCTGGGAATGTTTCAACACTCCATTGTGTCTTGATCACACATGGATAAGCTTATAATCATTTCAAAAATTATCAACACTAATGGTTTGTCAGGTTAAAGGTCAACCCCTGCTGTATATTTTTTCCCGAAACATTACATTTCACAACTTTCAGAAGGATTCAACCCACAGTCATATATCTATCTATATATATATATATATACACATACATACATACAAGTCCTAAGTCTGAATGTGGACGTAAGCAGAGCCCAGTGGCAGAGTGCTTGAAGGCATAAAGATCCCAGACATGATCGCAGGACTGTGTGTGTGTGTAAGTGTGTGTGTGTATGTGTGCGTGCATGAATTTGTCTGCACCTGTGCTTTGCCATAGTCCCCTCCTGTCCCCTGGCTCCATCCGCTGGGCATTAACATGCATGGATGGGGACAGTGGGCCATGTCAGAGCCCATAAAGACCCCAGAGGGACAGGCTTGAGCTGAGGGAGGTTGGATCTGGGGAGCTTTAGGACCGGGGGGGGGGGGGGGGGGGGGGGGGGGGGGGGGGGGGGGGGGGGGGGGGGGGGGGGGGGGGGGGGGGGGGGGGGGGGGGGGGTGTAAGGAGATGAGGTAGGAGGGATTTCCTCCAACAAAGCGTGTATTCCAATCACACTCCTTAAGGTCAGTGGACGTGGCCCTCCCCTGGATAGGTCAGCGGCTGTCTTTGATGTTGTCTCCATAGATCACCATTATTACTGTAGTCTATTGATCCCTGTGAAGATGAGACACCCGGCCCTGGGTGGCTGAGGATAGGGTTATGCTCCGAGGCTGCTCTGCATGCAGAGTGAGGGCAGCTGGATTCATGGCAGAGCCGGAACGATAAACGTACACGAGCAACGCCCATCAGACAGGCCGCTTATCAAAGACATTTGGCTGTTCGTTACGATAAGTAGCCTATGGAGAAATGTGAAGATTCAAATGAAATATGTTTGCTAATCGGGGTGATTTATTTATAAGAAAACGCATTGCTACAAACATAAAACCTGTAGTGGTTGAAAAGACACAGAAAACTCTGGTTAATATATTACTGTTAAAATGTCCTCCTTCTATCTACTGTGTTAAAATCACTTTAATTCAGGTGATAAATCTATTTACAACACCAAACATTTACTTGAATTCTGGTCTGAAGGACAGTATGCTTACACATTAATATGTCATGTAAATATAATAGGGGTCCTCTACTCGCTTCTATTTAGCTCAATTTGATATGCGTCTCAAAACATTGACTTCAAAGCAATACAAGATCGATACTTTAATATAAAACAATTCAGTGTGTATTTGTTTGATTGTTTAATTAATACAATTCATTACATGTGTTTCTGATGGAGCTCAGAAGCTGGGCTTGTAAGAGATTCATGAAACCTTCATCTCTTGAACAATTTCACAGATTCGTTTTTTCACTTAAACAGCCCAAGGCCTCCTTCTGTCTAATATGCAAGTTGCTTTCAAAAAGGAAGAATTATAGAAACATCTGTTTTCACGTGCATTTGAAATACACAGCATTCTGCAATGCAAATTGCCTTAAGTCATCTGAAGAGGCAAATCCTTTGATCATATAGCTAATGTATTTCAAGGTAGCCGATGTTCCTCTCAACTAGCTTAGCCAGCTACGTGCCTGCTCAGAAAGCTAGTGTTCTATTAGCATCTCTCTCTCTCAGAGAATTAGATTTTGTACTTTTTTATATTTTGCTGTAGGCTTAAAGATACATTCAATCATATAATTTGTGTTGGAACACAAATAAAAGTATGCAGCTAAATAAATGAACATTAAAATCTGCAGCTGTATATGCATATTAGCCTGTACATATGGGGTAGCCTACAAAAGTGCTCTTCCAATTCAATTTGTTTTAAAATATCTTGATCAATGTGCTCTACAATGAATCAAATCAGAGTAGGATTTTGAAACCAGACGAGTTTTTAAATGTCAGTTGATGCCCAACACTATGATGTATCAAAAGTAACATTTTAGATAAGTTTATGTACCGAGTAATAAAACAGACTCCTGAGTTATGGAAATTAGGCACATGGGAAATTAATGTTTCATTACAAATACAAAATGTTTAGTGAATGTTTATGTATTTGGATGGAGTCAATTATGTACTTTCTTACTTACGGTCTGAAAGTTTGTCAGTCTATAATTTTACTGAGAGTGAAATTAGTTTTCCGAAATGTATGTTTCAAGCATGAACTATACATTCCACCACAGACCCCCATCACTAATTGTTTTTCATAATTTATTCAATATTTTTTTAGTATTTACTTATATTTTACCAGGGAGTTATGACAAGTAGCGAAGGTGTGTTAAGCAGTATTTGAAATATTTAAGTGTAATAAACCAATCAGTATCTATAGGCAGAGAAAAACTTCTGTAAAATGTAAAATTGTGTAAAAAACAGGCTAGTTCATATTGCCGGACGGTGTTTCTCCTCACAGGTCGTGATTCGGCCCATGCTTGGTGAAGTGCACTTGGTTGATCTATGGTAATGGCACACAGGAGAGCAGGATAGATCATGGGAGAAAAATCTCAACAGAAGAATGGATTTTATATGCAAGGAAATAATGTCCCGATAGTATAGTTTCAGCAGTTAGGCTGCTATAGAGGCAGGCTGCTATGTAATCAATATAACTTCAACAGTTGACCAGGATCATGACGTGACGTCGTATATGTATGTTTGAATTCAATTAGGTCTTACCTTTATGACTGTATTACTTTAAGTAGTCCACTGGATTTTTGTAAACATAAAATTGTTACTTGAATTAGCCACCTGATAATGGTTGATGTGTTTCATTTTGGTAGTGGTTTTATAGCTTGTATTGATAGTATAGCATTTCTGTAACTAAATAGATTGCAGATTTAAAAATGACAACGGTTTGCAGTTTCCTGGATGGAAATCTCCAGCTGTCGTCACCAGCTGTGCCTACTACCTTATATACAGATAAAGTGATTAGGAGATGTCATCATTGGAGATGGCTGAGGTGTTTTCTGGGCTCTGCCCCTTTTCCACAGGCACTAAAGTTAACTAATTTAAGCCCAGTCAAAACATTGTCACCCCTAAAAAGCAAAAATTATTTAATGAATATGATTAGATTTAGGCATTTTAGTCCAGTGCTTAGTGCATGGACTGGTTAGTGAAAGAGGTTTTGCTTTTACGTTCATGTGTTTTTGGACTCGGCTACGTGTCACTAATATTTCTGTACAATTGACAGAGAATGAGCAATACTGAATGACTTAAATTAACATACATTTTAGCTATATTGTGGCCTTCAGCTCTTTTAAAACAAAGGCCCTAGTGAGTGCTTAGAGAACGCGTCATGGCAAAGGGATGTCATTTTGCACAGTACAATGCATAGTGCCTGATATAACCCTTAGCTGTGGTATATTCTCATAGGGCATTATTGCAAACAATCCACAGGATGCTATTATTAACCAGGTAAATTCAATTGCATTGATTTTATTGTACCCATGGTATACATTGCAAAAAACTTGCCTTTCATCCAATCAGCATTCAGGGTTCAAACCACCCAACTGATAATAATAAAGTAGTACTTCATACAGACACACTAGCACACACACTTGTGCCAGACACACTAGCTCACACACACTTGTGGCGGACACACTTGATCGATAGAGTGACTTGTTTGCTAATCCATCCAACCCAAACTCATATTAGCTTTGATGTGATGGACAGATGAAGACAGGAAACTGTGTCGACACACACACACATATAAACACAAACAATGTCCTACACTCTGAATAGCTCCAAAAGAGTAATGAGAGGTGCTTGAAAAGCAAAGGTATACTTGAGCGGACATGCATAGGTTGGCACAGCAGCCCGATTGAAAGAGTGCATACATATTGTTATGCCATCTTATTGATGAATGACTTGATGAGTGTTTGATCGTGTATGACAGTGTAACACTATAAATGGTTCTGCCGTCCTCATCCTTCTGTAAATAGAGCTTGAGGTGTTTGTGTTTCTTTGCAACTGTGAGACATGGATGTGTTTGGATGCCATCCTATTTGTGATTGTGTGCATACATACTTTACGTGGAATGTGTGTGTGACTCCCCTAATGCTGGTTCTACGCTCTTGTGCTTAATTTCCGTGGGAAGTGAATGTGAACTATCCAAGACAATGGAAGAGCCTCCTATCTCCAACACGTGTCACTGTTAATCAAAGACAATTAAAGACGGCCCAAGCAATAGCCATGATTTATGAATATATTACAGGCCTCATTTGTATGCAGTATATCATGTTTGTTGGGGAAAGTTGGCCTGTGGAGAATTGTGTGTCCTTCTGGGCAGACACTGAGACTTACTTAGACAGTAGCAGTCTGGTAGCCTAGCTCAGTGTCAGAGGGGGAATTCCAAAAACATATTCATTTTTGAGACACAGCCTGATTGGACAGCAGTGGAGTTAACATATAGTAAATAGCTATACAAAATCCATATAATTGTAGTGCTACACTATATTGGAGGCCATGTTGGTATTCAAGCATATCAGACTATATAATGTTTGTATACACTTTTGCAGGGTGGGAGGGGAGATAGATAGAGGGGGCAGGGTGGGAGGGGAGATAGATAGAGGGGGCAGGGTGGGAGGGGAGATAGATAGAGGGGGCAGGGTGGGAGGGGAGATAGCTAGAGGGGGCAGGGTGGGAGGGCAGATGGAGGGGAGGCTGGAGTATGGGTCAATACCAGAACGTGGCAGCGGGTGGAGGACACTTGATGAACGTTATTAATCTGTTAGCTGGCACGTGTCATCATTCACACAGAACCCTGGTCAATAGGTGCTACAACCCTCGTCAGCTTACCATGAGAGTGGGTGGAGTCTACGGAAAGTGCAACGGGGTTGGAGAGAGAAAGGATGAATACCAGAGGAAGAGAGATAGATGGAGAGAGGCAGAGTGAGAAAGTAGGAAGGAAGTCAGAGAGAGAAAGACAGAGATAGAAGTGTAGGAAAAAAGTCAGAGAAAGACAGATAGATGTAGAGAGATTGATGTACAGACAGAAGAGTAAGAGGAAAGTCAGATGTAATGCCCTATCACTGTTAACTGTAGCATTCAATTATGGAAGTAGAGGAATAGAGTTGTATGGAAGCAAGGGGGAAAAAAGACAAGTATATGCCTGGCAGAAGGCAGTAGACAGTTGTTTCATGGCCAACTCATCTCAGTTTGGTTGTATTTGACTACCCAGCCAGCGCATCGTCCACAAAGAAGCATTTTATTGCAATATTTGAGGGACACATTGTCTACCTCGCATTTTATTGGTATGACTGAGCGCTCCAGATGCTTCTCTTATGCACAGAGATGCAGTAAAAGCCAAGTTAATAGCCATTACAATTCACAAACATTTGGTGAGCTGCAAACAGATGGAGACAGAAGCTGTTCAGCCTGAGCACAACAAAGGAAGTAATGTCGTACAAAGTGCACTGTACATCATAGAGAGAGTCCTTGTAGATATACAGATCAATCCTTTTCCACTTCCAAACTGTTCTGTAGTGTTCACAATCATGTGAAACAGATTAGAAGCTCTTTTTGGCTGCCATTAAGACAGCGCAAGGCTGTCAAAGTCAATGCTAGGCTCCTTTCTGTTATGCAACTGTTGTGCAAGGATGATAATTTACCTGTTTCATTTCAGCTCAGGTGGTAGAGGCGTGAATATTTGATGTGCGTCCTAAAAAACGTGATTGGTCAGTACAAACATTGGCCTATGAGGTGTCAATTCTTGACACTTAAAACATATTAATTTATCAAAACCCACCACATTGGGCCTCTGTACGCCATCTACATTCCAATCCATGGTCATCATTTTAAAAGGCTAATTGATCATTAGAATACTCTTTTGTGAATTCCCTTCTGTCCTCTTTTGTACTTCTTTAAAAAATTGTCCTTACCCCAATTCCTCGCTCTTTGAAATTGCTGCTAGTTTATATTATTATGTGTGTATTCTTTTAATTAAAATTAATATTTTTTACTCATGTTTCTAATTTGTATTTATACTATGGTGTAGATGACTCATGCCACGTCATAAGAATTTAATTGCTCAGAACAACACTGTAATTTTGTACATTTGACAATAACAGACTTTGACTATTCTATGTGAGAAATTGTCGATCTTGTATAATGATGTGTTCTACTCTCTTCACAGAACAGTGCAAACTGGCTCAAACCAGAATAGAAAGAGGAGTAAGAAGACCCAGTGCACACCTGAGCAAGAGGACAAATACATTTGAGTATCTACTTTAGCAGACAGACGCCTCACAGGTCCTGAACTGGCAGCTTCATAAAATAGTACACTCAGAACACGCGTCTCAACGTCAGCAGTGAAGAGATGACTGGGGTTCTGGCCTTCTGCTCAGAGTTGATCCTCTGTCCGGTGTCTGTGTTCTTTTGCCCGTCTGAATCAATCATTTTTATTGGCCAGTCGGAGTGCACAGATTCTAGGCCATGAAGGTAAATGAAAAACCTCGTCCAGCCGAATGTGTCAGTGGATCACCGATTTCCTGACCAACACCAAAGATGGGTATGCACATTTTGGACTCTTCATCCCTCAATGTTTGCTTTTACACCTTCCCAACCCCTCCCACCACTCTGGTTGGTCTCATCGCTGATCTCTATAAGTCTGTGTACCATGGATTTCTTGACCGGCTGGAGCATAACACAGACAGAACAGTAAGAGTGGTGGTAAATATCAGGAAATGCCACCCCATCCCCCGCTTGAGATTGATGGCTCAGCTGTTCCTTCGTAGAGACAATCATTTTCCACAACCTGAGTTCGGAGGACAACGCCGCAGTCATTACTATGAAGGCAGCAGACGAAACCACTATAAAAATAAACCATGCATCTATGGTGGAATCCCCTTCCATCCATCGCCATCTGGATTGGATCTGCCTGCTGCACAGTGCTTAGTAGATCCTGCAGAAATTGTCCTGGCTGCCACCTGCCTTCATCAAGCTCCAAGCAGGAGAGTTACCCAACCCCTCTCAATGTGGTCAACCAAGGATCCCTAAATGACCCTCCGGCAGGTAGAGGCCAGGTGGGCAGTTCAGGTCAGTCATGACTAGAACGTCCTGCCACCTGAACGTTTGTGTTTTTCCAATGGTCCTGAACGTCTGGGCCATTGGTCCTGCAGAGACTAATCAGAGTATGTTCGCCTGATCAAGCCAACCCCCAACTGTTAACTAAGTGGTTGCACTGTACTGCACATAACATTTTGCTTATTGCTTTAGTTGCTTGGACCGCAACTAAAGTATTTAGATATTAGCTATTTGTTAGTTTTCGAAGGATACACAGATTTACAGAAACTTTTATTGAATTGAAAAGTAGAATGTAGTTGATTTTCTTGGATGTCCTAATTCTAAAAGATGTTATCGTAGCACTTTGGGGCCGTTGGATATGGATGTAGAAGCAATCTCAAAGACACCAGTATTTAATGTCCAGTCTGCCCACGTTTGACAAGAAGACAAACAGGAAACCCTGAAACACTGCACATTAAAACAAAAAACCTTTTCTTTCTGTGTGACGTGTTGCAAGGAGGGACCAAAACGCAGGCAGGCAGTACTCGACAGGTTTTTATTCAGCCTATCTAGACACGGTAAGTGAAATCTCCGCTCTTAGTAGCCAAAAGGCATACGCAAAGGTGACAGAGTCACTGTTTCTCTCTAAAGCACAAGCGTGCTGACACTGACACAACGACAATAACGAACACAGAGACAAGACACACGAGGGACTATATGCACAGGTAATGAGCGCTAGCTGTAAGGAATCAGGGAGGGATGCGTTCACAGGACATGGGAAACAGGACAAACATGAACGATGGTGCCTAGAAGGCCGGCGACGTCGAACGCCGGGGGGCTACGCGGACAGGGGAGTGGCCGCCAGTAGGCGGAGACGTGACAGTCTGTCTAACTGGAAAAAAAAACTGGACCAGGGATGATATCAGTGGCGTTCTCAAAACCTCCACATCGAGAAAAAAAACACGAAAGACCCTTCAACAACCACCTCAACAGGTGTGCAAACCAGGCTGGTTCCTGTCCTCCACAGGAACTGCAGGTCGGTGTGAAGAAAGGTGTGGTAGAACCAGTGGGGGCCCGAATTTAGGAGATGCCGAGCGCTGGATCGCTGAGGGAAGCCGGTCCAGCGATGACAGTTATAACAAATAACCCAATAGCATTTTCATAACTTGGCTTTGTGTCGCCACAAGGAGGTTGTTCTTTGAAAATGTTTTTTTTATTTTTAAATAGAGATAATCAATTGAAAATGGTAAATGATGTAGAAAACCCTCAGGATCTGCACTTTCTAATATTATAAATACCTGTCCTTCCAAATGTATTAACTGCACCTGACTGTAGGAAAATATGAAAAATGCATTTTAAACTGCAAAAGAAAATGTATGACCTTCTTAAAGTCCTTGATCAACAGCTTGAAACACAAATGATGTTGAACATCATATATTGTTAAACAAACTTAGTTAGGTATTGTCAAAGATGGAGGGAACCTAAATTCCTAAAATGAAACAGATTTTTACCTTTAAATTCAAGATTAATATTGGGCCTTTCCAGTATTAAAGGGCTTGTAACATAGCTGAAGGAGAATATATCTAGTATAAGTTCTGCTACCTGACTCCCAAATGTCCCTCCTCACCCGCCCATCTCTCTGTTCTCCCCCTCCTCGTCTCCACCTTCTCTCCCCAGTCCCCCATCACTCCACACACTGCATTTAAAGAATCAATTAAGGCGGAGAGGGAGAACACAGTGTCTGACCTTTCCGGAAGGGACATTAAAAGAGCACCTCTCGCTCCTGGGAACAGAAACAGGAGGATAATAAGGTTGTTTCTGGATGCTTGTGCCTTTTAAATACACTTATCCTCAGTCTTTACAGAATGGCTTTTGTGGAAGGAATGAACAGCCCGCATGGGTGACATTTAAGAGCCAATCATATGAGGGCAGTAAGTACAGCATGGCTACTGTACACCGTGTGAGGCTGATAACCACGGGGTCTAATGGAGTCAAGCCACAGTGTTCATATGTTCATATGTCACAGGAGATATTTAACAAATGTCCAGAGGCTCCAATGTACATTAGTACATGTATCAATGTACTATAGTACTGCAAGATCGCTGTCTTGCAATAAATATTTAACTATCAGCGTTGGCTCAGGGCCACATAGCTCATAGTTATGTATAAATACACTGAATGAGCTTGGCGTGGGCTGACTCGCGGAGTTTGGTTTGTTCTGCAGTTGCCAGAGAACAAACCCCCCCCCCCCCCCCCACACTCACTTTCTATACCCACACAGGCACAGTGTGTTGTGTGTCACCGGACCACAGGGGGTCCTCAAGGTTCCTGTCTCTGCCTGTGGCCCCAGTCACACAGTGGCAGATGGCCAGGCCCCCCCCCGGGTCCCCGCTGCTCAGCGGTGCGCTGTGTGGGACGGGAGCCACCTGACACCGAGCAGCTCGTGGACACAGGCGGACAGAAACAGCCACTAGCACGGGTGGAGAGAGCGTATATGACTGTACAGATTTAGAGGTGAAGACACACGCGGTTGTGTACCATTGAACCAAGTGTTGTCGAACACAGGGAGGTAGAGATGTGGGTACACACACACACGCACACACACAGAGTGCCACCTGTGCCAGCACATGAGGCACCATGAGGCAAAGGCATGAACACTGAGTAGACTGGCAGGAGTGAGCAAGTAGGCCTGAAGCCAGTAGCCCTTTTTCACCCACCTACCTACCCGTTACATCAGGTGGCATCGCTTGCACAGATGAACACTCTGATGAGCAGATAGATGGCAAACACATGCTACCAGCGCCCCCCCCCCCCCCATACACATCTTCACCCACCTCAAAACTTTAATAAACTGCTATGAACATGCTAGCCTGACGACATCTATCTGAACATTTGTATTCTACTTCTGCTGTCCCCCCGGAGCTGTCCATGTTAGGTTCACCTAGAACCCTAGTCTAACTTGGGGCCTGTTTTACCACTCGCTGGGTTTCCTGAAGCAGGCCACAAAGGGGGATATTTTGCAGAATGACGACACGGTTCATTGAAATAATCATCTCATAACCAGGCTTTTGCATCAGGATTGCATTGCTTGCGGAACGAACAACATGTTTCCCACTTGGTGTCCCCAGAACTGTGTGACCCCCACCAACAGTCCAATCTATCACCACTACTTGTTATTTGTAATTGGTCTGACCCATAAAATCGGCAAATAGTAATATGATGGTGATTATAATTTGGTTCATCATGTTTAGGATGCTGGCACTGTTTCTTACATCTTGTGCTCATCTACTTTAAAACCACCTGCCTTCCAGGACAGAAATGTATGATAATTAAGTACCAATAGAATGTGTTACACCAAAAGGAAACGTCCCATCTCAGCCCCCATCACACTTCCAGAATGTTTTTTTATAACTGTACAATATATTTATACACAATATATCTAGAACAAATACATATTTTCACAGTTTGTCTATTTGTGAGGTATTACTGTATGTTGACATGCACAAGATTAGAACATTCGACGGAATCAGATTATATTATACAATATATTCAAAAGCCAGTGATGCACTAAAGTTTTAAAGCACATAGTGAAGCTAACCCCAACTCTTTCTATAGCATTTGATATCAGAAGAGACCTTGTTAAAGCTAACAATACAATGTCATTTCCAATAAATATGCATATTTAGCTGATTTCAGCACAGATCATACCATCATTAGGTCATCCATCCTCTGTTTGACACAATAATTGGAAAGGACTCAAAAGGAGAAAACAAAGTCATTAATATAAAAAATGACTCTTAACATTCTTATTGAAAAAGAATAAGGCCCTCTTTATTGAATTTTATCGGGACATCGCTTCAAGGTGGCTTTAAGGTACAGCACTAGTTCAACATTACTATTTTAAAATTAGCAAAGCACTGCAATTTGTAGGGTTTACAGCCTTTATGCTGCCCATGACTGACAGTCTAACATAGCCCTGTTAGAAATATTCACAGTCAAATGCACGTACCCACTGACGGTTTGATTTATAGATTTAAAACATTGTATGTATGTATGTGTCTTCCTTTTAGTAAACAGTCTTTAGGGATTGAATTTCCTATGGCTTGGACATTTTTAAATGTGACTTCTATCAGATATTCACTTTAGTGTGGTCTAATGTTGGTCAGAAAGTATTCACAGCACTTTTTCCAACTCTTTGTTATGTTATTGCCTTATTCCAAAATGGATTCAATTCATTTTTTCCCCTCAAAATTCAACACACAATACCCAATAAAAAAGTGAAACAAGTTTGTCTCATATTTTTAATAGATTTGACAAAAATTTAAAATGAAAAATATAAACATGTACATAAGTATTCACAGCCTTTGCTCAATATTTTGTTGAAGCCCCATTGGCAGCAATTACAACCTCATGTCTTTTTGAGTATGATGCTACAATCTTGGCACACCTATTTTTGGGCAGTTTCTCCCATTCTTCTTTGCAAGGACCTCTCAAACTTAATCAGGTTGGATGGGGAGCCTTGGTGCACAATCATTTTTTAGATCTCTCCAGAGATGTTCAATTGGGTTCAAGTCTAGGCTCTGGCTGGGCCACTCAAGGATATTCACAGAGTTGTCCCCAAAGCCACTCATTTGTTATCTTGGCTGTGTGCATAGGGTCATTGTCCTGTTGGATGAGGAACCTTTGCCCCAGTGTGAGATCCATAGCAGGTTTCCATCAAGGATTGAAGTTCCAGTTCCTGCCGCTGAAAAACATCCACACAACAATATGCTGCCACCACCATGCTTCACTGTAGGGATGGTATTGGCCAGGTGATTGTGAGTAGTGTTTGGTTTCCTCCAGACATGTTGCATGGCATTCAGGCCGAAGTGTTCTATTTTTGTTTCATCAGACCAGAGAATTTTGTTTCTCATGGTCTCTGAGTCCTTCAGGTGCCTTTTGGCAAATTCCAGACAGGCTGTCATGTGCCTTTGACTGAGGATTACTTCCGTCTGGCCACTACCATACAGGCCTGATTGGTGGAGTGCTGCAGAGATGGTTGTCTGTCCGTAGGTTTCTCCTCTCTTCACAGAGCAACGCTGGAGCTCTGTCAGAATGACCATTGAGTTCTTGAGTTGAGTTTTGGGGTAACATGGCATAAGACACTCTCTGGTGTAACATGGGATAAGACACCCTCTGGGGTAACATGGGGTAACACACCCTTTGGGGTAACATGGGATAAGACACCCTCTGGGGTAACATGGGGCAACACATGCTTTGGGGTTACATGGGATAAGACACCCTCTGGGGTAACACGGGGAAACACACCTTCTGGGGTAACATGGGATAAGACACCCCCTAGGGTAACATGGGATAAGACACCCCCTGCCCCTCTGCTTCATTTCTTTACTTTGAACATGTTCTCTATTACAAGAACCAAAAACATTGTTAGTTTCTTCAAGTAATTCTATCAAATTGATTTTGAGGGAAGTTGACCTAATTTGTTTTAATTCAGAATATGTTGAACAGATTATTATGTTTGTAAAAAAATGTTTCAATACTTTGATTAGGGAACTCTCAATTATATTTCAACAAGGCAAATATTTGTGGATTATTTGTACACATTTAGATTTTTTTTGTTTGTTTACAAAATGTTTGTATATATTCACAGAGCATTTGCAGTAAACATAAGCATAGATTGTGGCAGACCCCCAACATTTTGAAATAAATTGCACCCCATACATTTTCATTAAAACAAAAAACTAAACGAATAGAGTGGGTGGACAGGAGGTGATTTGGGGTGTCTGTCTCTCTCTTTCCTTCTAGAATGTTCTCAGGTCTGGAGTGTAATGCAGTCGACGGCGAACGACAAGTTTTTTATCACCAGAACACAGCGAGCCTTTTCCGCTGCCATGTTTGTCTGACCCCCACTCTCCCTCCTCCCCCCCAAAATGGCGTTGGCAGCCAATCTATCAGTTTATCACTGCTACTTCATCAACGTCACTCCTGGCAGCTAAATACAAGCCTCCGAATCCTGCACACACACATGCAGAGGCGCATGCACATCTGTGGTGTTGGGAGGCGTGGGTGAGCCATGTGTGTCGGGTTAACAGGGGCTGCCTGGGGCCAAGCTCTACAAAGCTGCTGCTTCTCATGGAGAGACCTGGTTTAGTGGGCACCGCTGGGGCCATGGTGCAACATGTTGGTGTGCATGTGTTGTTGTGGATGTGTTGGTGTGGATGTGTTGGTGTGGATGTGTTGGTGTGGATGTGTTGGTGTGGATGTGCTGGTGTGGATGTGTTGGTGTGGATGTGTTGGTGTGGATGTGTTGGTGTGGATGTGTTGGTGTGGATGTGCTTGTGTGGATGTGCTTGTGTGGATGTGTTTGTGGGCATGTGTTTATGTGCGTGTGTTTGTGTGGATGTGCTTGTGTGGATGTATTTGTGTGTGCACAGGACTTACTACATTGTATTAGTAAGATGTTAAAATCAGCCCCCCATAAGGAAAATTATGTTTTCCAGCTACAGGTTCGGAAAGGGGTAAAATTAGGGTTATTATTAGGTTAAGGTTAGGGTTAGAGTTAGGATTATAGTTAGGTTAAGGTTAGGGGGTAGGGGAAAGAGGTTAGGAAACGTGTAGAAAGGGACTATTTGTTAAGGAAGTAAAATATAAATTGTGTGTACATTTGGTGATTCTATTAAATGTTAAATTGCTTTAGCCATGTGCGATTTGTTTGTCTTATCGTCTATAATTTCTTTACAGGAGAGGGCAAATCTGTGTTTTACTTTACTAAAGAACTAGGTATAGTAATCACCACCGAGGGGCACACACTAAGCTAGAGAAAACATGTTCTGGAAAAACAACGAGGTTGCATGATAAGGCTAGGCAGATAGCAATGCTAAAATATACAAATCTATTACAACTTGGACCTACCATGGGCTAATGTAATCATGTGTCTCCATGTGACAGCAGCCCATCTGAAGGGACAATCTCTCAGGTGACAGGCTAACTGCATCTCTCAGACAGAGTACCCACAATTACTACCTCACAACAAGGTAGCCAAGTCATCTTTACGGACCATTGTATTCAAACAGAGAGGAGACAGAAGCAGAGTATATGGGAGGAGAGAGGTAGATGGAAGGAAAAAGGGTGAAGGAGGTGCAAGGGGAGGAGAAATGTAGCAAAAGAGGGTCAGGAAAACAATGAGAGTGAGACGGAAAGAATAGAGTGAAAGACAGAAAAGCCGAGACAGAGAGCAGTTATGAAGAAAACATGAAAAGAGAGAAGAGCTACCAAGCAACCAAGGAATCGAATAATAAGGGAGTGGGTGAGGTGGAGGAAGAGAACTGGGGAGGAGTAGGTGGGGTGGAGGAAGAGAACTAGGGAGGAGTAGGTGAGGTGGAGGAAGAGAACTGGGGAGGAGTAAGTGAGGTGGAGGAAGCGAAAGAAGGAGGAGTGGGTGGGGTGGAGGAAGAGAACTGGGGAGGAGTAGGTGAGGTGGAGGAAGAGAACTAGGGAGGAGTAAGTGAGGTGGAGGAAGCGAAAGAAGGAGGAGTGGGTGGGGTGGAGGAAGAGAACTGGGGAGGAGTGGTGAGTTGTATGAAGAGAAAGAAGGAGGAGTGGATGAGGTGGTGAAAGAGGTGGTGGAAGAGAACAAGGGAGGAGTGGATGAGGTGGTGAAAGAAAATGAGGGAGGAGTGGTTGAGGTGGTGACAGAGAACGAGTGAGGAGTGGATGAGGTGGTGACAGAGAACGAGTGAGGAGTGGATGAGTTGGTGGAATATACGAGGCTGGAAGGCAGCGCCGTAGGACGGGGGGCAGTTGGGGAGAGAGGTGGTGTGGCGTACGACGATGGGGAGTTGGGGAGAGAGGGGGAGCAGCCATGTGGTGGCTGCCAGGGAGCGGCTAAGTGATTAGGGACACGTAGAATAACCCTGTGCCGTATTTAGCCACGGCGGGGCCCCGGTGCTTTCCTGGAGGGCCCACGCCAGATGTTGGGAGCTGCAGTGGCACTCGTAGCGGAGCGAGATGGCAGCGGGGTGGCACAGCAAGCCTCTGTTCCTGCAAGGAAAACAGTACTTACTCCCCTCTCGGCCCCTCCCCCTCAACAACACACACAGAGATGGAGATGGATAATGACGTTATTAACCCTCTTCTTCCTGAAACTGCTACACACTAAAACGCCCCCCCCCCCCTCTACATTAGTCATATCCTCTTCTTTTCCTCCGCACTCACGGTCTTTCTCTCTCTTCCCTCCCCATGGACACTCCACTGGGGGCTGACCAAGATTAAGTTTTGACTGGCAGGACCATTTGTTTTAGTCAGGTATTTGCAGATGCTTCCCTGACCTCTATTAGTTGAAATTTTAATTGAAATTAACCCCCACTACTACCCCAATTAACCCTTCAGGTCTGCGCATCACTCCCAGCATCTGTTCCAGGGGACCGGGGTGGTGCGGTGCGAGAGGAGTCAGGAGCGGCGGGACTACAGACGGTATCACCGCTCTGTACCCAGACACCGGAGAGAAGCGGGTATCACACTGAGTACACCCCGACTGTGCCAGGCTCTCCATGCGGCCCCCTGAGCACTGCTACAGATGGCTCAGCCTGGGTCAGCGGGAGGGCGGGGAGGAGATGGTGATAATTATACGGTGGTTTATATCTTAAGTCGTCCTGCTCCAGATAAGACCTGGTGAGTTTTGTAGCCCGGAGGCGCCCTGTTGGTGGGGGGAGAGCCCGTTACCGCATCTGTCCTCTCGTTCCTCTCCCAGGCTCGGTACCGCAGACCCGGCCTGTACAAATGGGCCGGTGTGTTTGTTTAGCCTAGCTCCTCTGAATCCCGTGTTTGCAGTGTGTCACCCTTGCCCCAAAACCTCAGCCCTCCTCACGTCCTACCCAAGCATTTTAGCCTCTCAAATCCCTCCCACACTAGTGGGGGGGTGGGGGGAGACCCCGCTGCTAGCTCACTACTCCGTTGTTCTCCCTTTCATCCTCGTCTCACCCCTTCCTCCCACCAGGTTGACATTAGATTCAACAACCACCAAGTCAGAATTGAAAAACTGCAGGAAGACATACCTACTAGACGTACTCATTCATTATTAGGTTAGGACCCAAGTTGTGGCTGGTTTTAGGTTTGGATTGGATTTGAAAATCACATTCTGGAAGAAAGGAATGAGCGACGCATGCGTTGTGGCTGCAGAAGCAAGTGTTGAGCAGTATGGTAAGGTGTGGAAGGGTACGATGCTTGTTGAAGGACAGAGGGGTTGGGGACCTGGCCCCCTGCTTCCTGTCTTCACACAGAGCCCATCCCTCATATACCATCCTTCAGGATTGTCCCTGACCTAACCCCACCTAACCCTCCAGCTTCCTGCACGGTCTGGCTGGGTACCAGAGTTTCAGAGTGGAGGGTCTGAACACTGGCTGGTGTGAGGGTGACAGGTGAGAGAACAGACCCTAGGTGGGGTATGCCCTTGAGCAAGGTGCTTCGGCTGCAATGCATCCCCTCAGCCCCAGATTCTTACCATTGGAAATACAGCATAGTCAGTAGAATTCAGTCGGTTTCTGCCTAAATGGTTACAGCATTTGGCTGCAGCCATTCTAGCAAGCAAGGCTAACAGTTGATTAAGCAAAAAATAGCATACCGTTTATGTGGAAATGTCCAAATTGACATACATACATTTCATTTTTGAACCAGTTCAAGAACCCTTTTAGACAGGTTAGATTAGGACGAAACAGCTGACAACATGTCCATAGTCATGAGAGGTCTAAACATTGTCTGATATTATAAAAAATGGTGTTAAAATTTTATTTTTGGTGTCAGACCTGACAAATGTGCCTTGCAAGGATCACCTGTCTACTGGATAGGTAAATATCTGGTTAGTGTGGGAATAGGGAATTTCATCACAGCAAGTAAAAGCAGGTTGTCTCTAGTGTGAACGCATAGTGTTTATTTGATATAATTCCATGATAAACCTTGCCTGTCTGGTCAAGGTGGCATTTGCTAACTCAGTGGACAAATAGACTGTGTAGCCACATTCCTTTTCCTGCTCATTACTTTGTAATACATTCATCTACCAGAAAAAGCTTACTAGTTTTGAATCCCAATCTTCCCATCGCGCTGGCCACATCCATCGGGGGAACAAATTACAGTTGGGATTAGGATTGGGAGGAATAACCTAGTGTTTTATCAGTAGGACCATGTTCCAGCGCAAAGCCAGCTGCTTATATTTCAGGTAAACATAATCCAGATTCTGCTCTCCGGGGGTAGATTCAATTAAGATACAGGACAACTTTGTTAATGCAGCCGTATCTTAATACCCCTGCAACTGCTGGTAATGAATCTGGGTTTAGGGGTGGAGCCGAGCTAGGAACCAGGGAAGGAGAGGGACGATCCTAGCCCCGGCCACTGTTGCTGAATACACTGCTGCTGTGACAGGGCCTGCACTGTAAAGGAGGGTATCTGGGGAGGTTGATCCTGGGGACCACTGCGTAAGCTGGCTTCGTTTCTCCTCAACCTGTCATTAGTGTGACATTTCTCTGGTTTATTGCGCTGCATAAGTATTCCAGGCAAATGTACCCCCGGCATCCCGCTGTTCTTCGTGTGTTTCACTTTTCCTTGATACAGCAAGACGGACGGTGGGAGTTGTCACGCCAACGGGGTCATCACAACGGCCCGCCTCACCCGCTCCCCGGAGAGCCGTTCACGTAGACGTGCCATGAAACCCAGAGAGTATCTTCTTCCCTCGGTATGCTAATACAGTGTGTATTCAGAGTGGCAGTCTGGCGTTAGGACAGGAATGTAAAAGTGGATCTATGGAGGGAACGGCTCTGTGGAATTAAGCCCTGGGAGGCCACAGACTCTGAGTCTTATTCAGATGATGTGCTGCAGATGCTTGTCCTTGAAGAAAGGGAATTAGAGGCCGTACCAAGTCCAAGGGGACAGATAGGGACAGAGAGAAACAGGAGGGAAAAAGGCAAAGCCTGAGTTGTTCACAGGGAGGATGATGTACGGACACTGACTCTGACAAAAGTGTAACCACGGGACGAAGCGTACAATCCCCTCTTCAGGAAACAGAGATCAAAGGGGATTTAAGTAGCCAGGACTTGTTCCATGCATGCAAATTCACTATCCAGGCCTCCAGCCCTACTTTACTTTCCCTCCATGTTGAGTTCTGTGCTCCCAGCGAGAATGGCCATGGATTTTCAGAGCCTCGACACAAAGCTTGAACAGCTTGAACAACGTTCTTTTTGGAAAATAGGAATCCCCAAGAAAAACTGGATGTCCTTGGAAAAGAGTGGAATGTTTGTTAGGAGGTGACAATGACAAACATTTCTTGAAAGAATAAAGGTCTGTCAATCTATGTTTCTTACCATTAATAATAATAATATAGTGTAAAATACTATTGTGGATGGTTTATTAGTTATACAGGACCTTGGCTACAGACGGGAACATTCATTGGGTCGTTCTTTATCATCTCTGTGAATAAAAGTATTGTATATTTCTAAATGCAATTTTATTTTTCTATTTTTAAATGACCTTTTATACAACATAATGGTCATCCAGCTTTTCATGACATTTCTTTTTCTTTACGTCGCTGTCAGACTTAATGCAAAGCAACGTCATTTCCGAGATCCTTCTTTCAAAAATCGTACAGATCTTGAGCAGAGCTCCTCTCGTGTCTCGTCTACATCCTTAACAGCGGTCTGCGACCTCCGATTAGAAAACATAGGTTATTGACAACCCCATTACCTCCTATTGAGTTGCATGCAGGCACTATCCCAAATATGCTGCAACAATCTTTCTGCAGCTACTACAATGTAATCACAGAAAGACTACATACAGGCATTACAGTAGGGAGACAGAAGGACCGGTCCCCACTGTCATGGAGCAGCAGAAGATTATAGATCTCCAGCCAGGGGAATGAGTGTGTTCACCACCTAATAAGAGTTGGGAGGGAGCAGGAGCATCCTGTTCACAGAGACATCATCCAGATAAAGAGGAGTGCCAGGGTTCAGGCATGAAAGAGGAGCACACATCTGTGCGAAGGTAAGCGGGAAATGGAGAGGGAGGGAAGACAGAAAGAGACCGGAACAGAAAGAGAGCAGTGGACAAAGACTAATAGAGACTGGGAGTACAGAAGATGGGGTGTTGGGGGGGTGGGGGTGTTGGGGGAACATGAAATGAGGAGGAAGTTGTGGTGTGTGGAGGGGAGGAGGTTGGACGGGCAGGGTCATTCATTATTTGTCTTGTTTGTATAAGCGAGCATCTTGACATCGCGATCGGGATGTCACGTCAGCACCGTGAAGAGAGACGTTCCCACAGACTCAACCTCCCCAGGAGACAGTCAGAGAGAGAGAGAGAAGGGGAGGGAGAGAGAGAGAATGGGAGAGACAGGGAGCTGTCCTGGCTGTATGACAGCCTCTCATGTATCTCCAGCCCCCCAGAGAGAGAAGACCAGACCCCCGGTGTGACAGAGATGGTCCTCTGGCTGACAGTCACACATCCTCCCCAGTCCTCCCCCTTTACCAGAGAGAGAAGACCAGTACCCCTCGGTGACAACCCCTCAAAGTCTCTCCAACTCCCCAGGAGTTAGACCAATCCCCCGGTGTGTGATAGCTTCACCGTCTTCACCCCCCCCCATGAGAGGTCTCATGACTTCCCCTCACAGTTAGGAGAACCATGAGGGAGGGGGTTCTGTCTAACTAACCTGGTGAGGGGCGGGGTACACCCACCCCGGAGTTAAGCAAAGATGGGAGGAATTAATTACAAATCTAAGCCCCCCCCCTCCCCCCCAACGAACTGCTACCATCCTGTAATCCGACAGATTAATGGCAGAGCATGAAATGTGGCGTTCACGTCGACAAAAGTTACACGTGGGAGGGAGGGGCCGGCTCACTTCGGGGGGTGGGGGGGATTATGCCTTCCGCCCCCCCGTTAATGCCGGAATAATTTGATGGAGCCGCCAATTTGCTACGTGCGCACTCCTTCCGCCAAAGCCGACTTTGTGGCTCACTTCTGAGGAAGTTTACGTCTGAGAGGTGTAAGGCTGTGTTCGGGGGAGGGGTTTTGGTCACCCCCCAGGGTACGTCTGCCACACGGTGATACCCGCAACGGGCAACGTCTCCACCAGGTTGTCACAAGTCACAAGTTTGTGGGTGTGAGCTTTCCAGGCCATTTCGATTCCTAACTGGCGTAGAGCACGCTAGCCTGTGCTCGCCTGTGCTCGCCTGCGCTCGCCTGCGCTCGCCTGCGCTCATCATACACACACATACACTCATCACTCCAAGTAGCTTATGCTGTTTAAAGGAGGAGGAAGTGGGCACATCAAACCAGTTTGGACTCGCCCATCGGGAGCCACATCCAAACACCTCCTGCAAATAATACTCATAACTCGGGGGGAGGGGTCGCTCTTTAGCATCATTCAAAGGACATTTTGGAACTATCGCTCAAAATGACAGAGGGAGGCACTGGGGGTGACCCCCGAAACAATCACCCTCATTCACACCTCAGCCCCTCCCCACCCCCCCAGCCCCTCCACCTCACCCTGCAATTAATCCCAGCAACAACACCGTTTGATTTGATCTTTTTATGCAAATGCCTTGCTTTGGCTTTTGTTGGTCCACTTGTTGTCAACATCTGTTAAAGTGGGGATTTAATTCTCCTGAGGCGGCGCCCGCCTTCACAAGACACGGGGCAGAACTACAGAGGGGAGGTGAACGGGAGACAAAAACCTCCACCGACGGTACTGTCTTCCACTGTAATCAGCTGTGCTTCGGCCTCTCGCACCCTCCCTTTATAATAATGGCGTGTTTGGGATGCAGGAGGCGAGCGCCACATCAATCATTCGCCCCCAGTTTCTCCCCTTCCCCATCCTTCCACACACACCCTCCCACCCCCCCTCATCCGCTGCAATAAATATGCAAATGAGCCGAAGCCAGTCACGAGTAATTTCAAGCTCAGCTCACTAGTGTTAAAAATGGACAGGAATGTATTAATTGCCGGCAGCCGAAAGGAATCCCATTTCTGTGGGCATTGATTACAAAAGTGTCATGAGTGATTTTGGATGGGAGGGCTTATGGGTGCAAAATCTATTTATGAAGACGAGGGGGTAACATGGACTACGGTACAGTAAAATACCCTATCCAGATAGTGTACAAGGGTTTTAGAAAACGGGGTACCGCCGTGACCCAGTTTAGTAATCTAGACCCTGTGCGCTCCCTGACCAGGTCCTCGACAGAACACACACACAGGTAGGAAATCGCGCAGCCAAACAAACACACACACACACCAGTCCGTCCACCTAGTGTGTGTGTGTGTCTTACCTGGGCAGGGGACAAACACACTCAGCTGTGCGACCCCCCCCATCCCCTCCCCCCTAGTAAACAGGGAAGAGGGCACGCTCACCGCACAGCTGGCTCTGCTAATGTGAGATTATGTTGCGTGGAGACCCAATTATCCACCATTGATCCCAAACACCTCCCACCATGGCTCGCAGAGCACCAATGAGAGGAGGCACTGGAGCCCACTTGGGCGCGTCCGTATTTACACATGCAAATTGTAGCGGGAGATGAGGTGCCCAAGGTCAAGGTGAACCCTTTCTTTCGGTTGGGTCAGACTTTAAAGGGAAATAAACACATTACCATGGCTTTCCGAGGCTTAAAATACGGGCTACACGCAAATGATGCTTGTTCAATTCCTTTAGATCTAAGCTGAATTAATCTTTTCAGTTTCACAGCATGATCACGGTATTCTACATAACCGAAATAAAGAAAATATCCTAATGTTACTGTACAACAAAACCAAATTTCCTCATCATTAAATGTATACTACAAGGTAACCTATTAAAAAAAAAGGAAAATATATCCTGTTATTAGCCAGTCAACCTCCACAGAACGTACAACACAAATTCTGTTGCAGGAAAACAACAGCAATTACTCTGATTAATGTTGCACAAACTATAGCTGTCAAAGCCAGTTTGTCAAGTCAAGAACATATTTTTGAGTATGTAATATTGGCATCTTCTCTCCCAAAAATAGTTTGTATCACAGACTGTGGTGACAGAACTTAGTTTGTATCACTGACTGTGTGGTGACAGAACTTAGTTTTTATCACTGACTGTGTGGTAACAGAACTTAGTTTGTATCGCTGACTGTGTGGTGACAGAACTTAGTTTGTATCACTAACTGTGTGGTGGCAGAACTTAGTTTGTATCACAGACTGTGTGGTGCTGGATATTCTTTTGTATCACAGACTGTGTGTTGCTGGATAATCTTTTGTATCACAGACTGTGTGGTGCTGAATAATCTTTTGTATCATAGACTGTGTGGTGCTGGATAATCTTTTGTAACACAGACTGTGTTGCTGTTTATAAAACACACAGATACAACTTTCAGCCAATTAAAACCATAATAAGAGAAGGCAGTAATTGCATAATGTCTGTTCAATGTAAGCCATGTGTAACTTGGTCAAATGTACTTGTTTGCCATGTAAGACAAACAAAAAATGCATTGAAATTGGCTTAAAACTCTTGACTGTTTACAAGAAAATCTGAATTTGTGACTTTCAGCAGAATAATTATTATTCACGAAAGAATACAGTGGTGTTTTTTTCTAGTACTTTTTAGTGTTTTGGAAATACACTATGCTATTTTATTTGGTACTTTTATGTAAAATTCTTGGGTCACTCTGATCCTGTAGAGATTCATTTGGCTTTGATCTACACAGTCTAAAAGAAACACAATTTGCCAAGGTAGAAGTAGAGCTGGGATTGGAAAAAGAACAAAATAAACACAAATATGCATATGCTTTAAGATACCTGACTATTCCAGCTGCTACTCTGCTGACCCCCCCTCCCAACCTATATGATCCTGACGATTCCGGCTGCCACCAGGCTGAACCCCTAATCAACCTACCCTGGACTGTTCCTGTCCTGCCAATCTGATCATGCCTGTCAACCTAGATCAGGCATTTTGGACTCTGGACATAGCTCATGTGAACTTATTAATTATTAGCAGTATTCTTAAACATCACCCTGCACAGCCACAAGAGGTATGGCCACCC
>JACXGK010001988.1:0-23397 GCA_016801125.1 Novumbra hubbsi | reverse complement strand
TAAGAACCACAGAGATCCCCAAAACGTTGGATATGAAACTATCTGATACAGTATGAATGAATCCCATATGTTCCATAAATGATTGCCGTAAACTTTTCAAACCATTTAGCGTACATAATTCCTGAACTATTAACAAAAATAAATTCTGGTTGACAAATGAGACAAGGTCTTGAAACCCGCCAGGTCTGCAAAACAAAAAATGTCCACTCCTTTGTAAGCAATTTTGCAGTAAATCATCAACCAGAACTGGTTCCATTGGGAGGCAGGAGCTGTGTGGAGCAGAGGGAGCATGCACGCAGAATACCCATGGAGGCAGAGACAGAAGGAGGAGGTGGGGAAGTGGACAAAAAGAGAAGGGGGAAAAAAAGGGAAAGATTGTAAAAGCCAGCAAGTGAACATAGTCCTATAGGTTTTTGAGAAACTATCCCCGCACTAAGAATGGCTTTTTCAGCATGTACATAAAAAAATATTGGACACTAATCAATATTAATCTTTTCTTATTCTATTAAAGATTTACCAACAGGCAGTAGGAAGTACAGGAACTGTCCAGAACTCCGCATTTTGAAGGACTTATGTTACAATGCCTTTGAGAAGTATTCACCCCCCTTGGAGGTTTCACCCTTTTATTGCTTTTATACATGAAATCATGGTCAATATAATTTGGCTTTTTGGAAAGGAATATGCCCAAACAATTTCTTTAATATCAAAGTGAAAATAGATTTTTACAAAATAATATCAATTAATTAAAAATATATAAGGTAAAGTAGATGATTGCATAAATATTCACCCCCTTCAGGTCAGTATTTAGTAGATGCACCTTTGGCTGCAATCACAGCACTGAGTCTGTGTGGATATGTCTCAATCAGGCTGGCACATCTGGACACTGCAATTTTGCTCCATTCTTCCTTGCAAAACAACTCAAGCTCTGTCAGGTTGCTGGGGGATCAGGTGTGAACAGCTCTTTTCAAGTCCGGCCATAAAATCTCGATTGGATTTAGATCTGGGCCCTGGCTTGGCCACTCCAAAACATTCACGTTGTTGTCTTTGAACCATTTCTGTGTAGCTTTTGCTGTATGCTTGGGGTCATTGTCTTGGTGGAAAATAAATCTTCCCCCAAGTTGTAGTTCTCTTGCAGAGTCAGACTATCCTCTGGGATTTGGCAAATTTTTCTCATTAATGTTCCCCTCTACCTTTACAAGCCTTCCAGGGCCTGCTACTGAGAAGCATCCCCAGAGCATGATGCTGCCACCACCATGCTTCACGGTGGAGACGGTGTGTTTGTGGTGATGTGCAGTGTTTTGTGTTCGCCAAACATAGCGTCTAGTCTGATGGCAAAACAGCAAAATGTTTGTCTCATCAGACCAAAGAATCATCTTCCAATTGACCTGGGAGTGTCCCACATGCTTTTGGGCGAATTCCTGGCAAGATTGGCCACTTTGCCACTCTCCCATACAGCTTTGACTGGGGAAGAACTCGGCCAACAGTTGTTGTATGTACAGTCTCTCCCATCTGAGCCACCGAAGCTTTTAACTCCTTCCGAGTGGTCGTAGGTGTCTTGGTGGCCTCCCTCATCAGTCTTCTTCTTGCCCGTTCACTCAGTTTGTGAGGACGGCCAGCTCTAGGCAGATTTGAACAAGTGCCATACTTCCATTTCTTAATGATGGATTTAACTGAACTCTGTGGGATGTCCAGTGAGTTGGACATCTTTTTGTAGCCATCTCCCAACTTATACTTTTCAATGATTTTTTCTCTGAGTTGCTTGGAGTTTTCTTTTGTCTTCATGTTGCAATTGTAGTAGGAATACTGATGAACCAGAGACTGGACTCCCAGACACAGGTGTTTTTATACTGAAATCACTTGACACACATCAACTGCACTCAGGTGATCTCCATTTCACTAATTGTGACACTGCTGGCATCAACTAGCTGGACCTCTGTTGAATTAGGTCAATCACTTTAAATATTTATGCAAACACTTATTTTACCATATATATTTTTTTAACTGACATTAGTACGTAAAAATCAGTTTTCACTTTGACATGAAAGAAGCTTTTTTTTAGCAAATTCTTGTCAAAAAAGACAAATTAAATTGACCACGATTTCATGTACAAAAGCAACAAAAGGGGAAAACATCCAAGGGGGGTGAATACTTTTTATAGGCATTGTATGTAAACAGTGTATACAACAGCTCATATAATGAATGATAGAGGGCATCATCTAACTCATGTGGAAAACTCACTTTGGACTTTCATTGATCTAATGCTAAAGCCAATGCAAAAACATGGGAAGTGATGGACAGCCACTGAACTACTTTACACCAGCTCTTGGAATTAGCGTCTGTGCGTCACGCAGGCCTTTGTCAATGTCTCTGAACTGGGAGCTATTTGAATGAGACTCAGGCACTCAGTAGCCAAGACAGTGACAGAGTGGGTTGAGTCAAAGCCCTGGCTCAAAGACTCATTACATACATTAAATCAGTGTTTAAGACGGATTCATTCAGGATGGGGCCTTCAAATGCTAATTGGAGCGTAAATGCTTTCGTTTTCATCAAACTGTTTTTTTGTTTTTCAGTTGAGTTTTCCTCAAAATGCCATTCATACAGTACACACCAATTATTCTCACCCTATTCTTTGTTCAAGGGTTATAATTCCCCTATGTTTGGGTTTGTATAGTGACATACGCATACAGTAACAATAACTGGATCTATGTGATGATCCATCTAGAAGCGGCTGTGTAAATACTGTTTATATTGCATAGAACTTCCTTTAAGCAGGCCCATTATGTTATTGATGGTAAACTGGAATGACAGAGGGGGGAATTCATTGAGGTTAAAGCAGGTGAAGAGAATGAGAGGTCTTTTTACCTTAGCCCCCCTCCATGACTGTCTGGCCCCCATAAATCCTAATCTCCCCTGTCCACCCCTATGACTCCTGCACCCCCCCCATGTCCACCCCTATGACTCCTGCATCGGGTGGGTGTTGGGCCCTTCATCTCTGTGTTGTGTTTTCCAGCCAGGCCTCCCAGTGGCCCCCAGTGCTTCTCCCACAGCTCTCCTGGACCACTCCACAATAATCAGCCAGGGTGGGTGAGCATCTGCATCTAGCTGTGATGACAGACTCGAGTGGCTCAGTCTCACACATAATGCCTGTAATTGAAATCAACAAACACGGCAATTCAAAATAACACATGGCCACAAATCACGCATATCTCAGCTCAAGAGGGAGATGTCTGTATGGCTGACTGAGCCAATGCTTTACGCTTGCATCCAGTCCACATTCTGCACACCCTTCTGCAAAATAGCATTAGACAACGGGTCCAACCCCTTATAGTAAAGCTCATGAATATCTGTCCGTTACCCCAATCGCTAGCCAGCGGTGGATCACTCTTTGTGGATCACTGGAACAATGGCAGACAGATCCACACTGTGGTGACCTAAGGAACGTCAACAAGATAACATTCCTTCAGGTATGGAATATAAGCTCACACAACCACTATATCACCAGCCCAAGTTTCAGACTAAAGTCGGGGAAAGGTATGCCCAGACATGACCCACTTCGACATAGCTTGATAACGTGCAGGAAAGATCATTGCAGACCACTTCTACCCCTGCATAGGTCAACCGGGCCCAACAAATCCTGCCATCTAGAGAAATGATTGCCCACGCTGGACCATCTACCCCTACAAGAACTAAAAGGACCAGCCACATTACCTCCAAACTGTTCTCGACACCAAGACAAATGAACATTAGTTATCTACGTGGGACGTATAAATGATTAGGAGATGAGGAGACTGACTCTGTGAATGCAAACATCATTTGTGAGTGAGTGCATACGATGTACTTCGACCCATATGCTTACTACTTAGAGGATTGTACATAACTGTACAATACGTTCCAGTAAATAGATTGTGTGTCTTCTGCCCATAAATGTTGTCCGCCCCCTGCAAGACCTTTACACCACCGAGTAAAGCTTTGGATATGAGTAGATGTAGTGATAAAGACTAACGGTGATTCTGATCTGACTTATGGGTAGAAAAACCAAGAAAGTGAACCACTACGCACAAAAAGACCCCAGTGAAGGTGAAGAATGTTGAGGAGGAACTGCACCCATTCATCTTATAGGCCTTTCCCCTGACTGGAACCTTAATGAATTATTTTCCATGTAATTTTGGAAGCCAATCTACTCTATTATAAAGTTTGGCAGGAGTGGTAAAAAAAAAGAGAGAGAGGATTTGAAACCGTATTAATTTTTCCAGCTTTTGTTTCTAATTAACTGCATGGCTAGTCCACTCTGTACAGGTGCTGCTAGAGCAAAGAAGGGGTGTGTCAGGACACTCTTATTTTACCAACGAGAGAATTCGATTAATGTCCAGGGCCCGCCCTAGGGGGCACCAGGTTAGCGTTGATAGTACATTTTTGAACTGAGTTGCCTCGTATAAGCGTGAGCCAGGGCCCTCGTTCTGGCCAACAGCAAAGTGGACTCAAACCAATTTAATAGTTAGTTAAGTTTCAAATGTTGACAAAATTGCTTCAATTAAGGGATGCTTTCCAAATGATTTTCATAAACTGCTTGAACATTTAACATACAACATTTAACATACATAATATGCTAAAGAAACAGTTCTGAACGATGAATGTTCATCGGCAAATAAGCCTTCTTTTTCAATGTGTATCATACTTAAATACTCAAGCTATTGTTTAGAACAGCAAAAGTAGTGTCGGGGTCGGTTGTTTAGTAGCGGTGCTGCTGCACCCATATCACACTGTTCCTGGAGACGCGGGTTCAAATTCCGTCTGCCTTTTATCATTCTACTCCCTTCTCAGTTAAACCTACCGAATGTTTTATAAAATATATGTTTTAGTCTTCTACTCATACTTAACTATGATTGATGATGGCCAACTGTCATACAAGCATCAGAAGAGGACATTGAGCAGAATAATTTAGCGCCTTTCCAACCTACAATCATGCATCACACATGACTGCAACTGGGGAACATTGTGAAATGACAAGTGCCCTTCCAAATAACGGTATAAGAATGTCTCTCTGTGTACAGACTATATTGACTGTATTATTCATTCACATGTACAATAAATACTGACAAATAGTGGATACATGCCACAATACAACACAAAGGCTTATCCGGTGAAGATAAAACTCCAAAACACGCACACTCACGAACACACATGCACATGCATACACACACACACACAATTTCCTGTGTAATCTGTCATCTTGCCTATGGTTTTAATTCCTGTTAACTGCATGGGTGCATGTCACTGCTCTATGCATTCTAATGGAATTGAATAACAGAGCTGCTTGGCTGCACTTGCACAAGCCTCCTTTAATTGGAATGAATGTTTAAAAAAGGGAGAAAGACCACCTCCCCAAAGACAGCGAGGAGTTAGCGTTTACGAAGACAGCATTTCTTTCTGCTAGAAGAAGTTATTAAAAGTGGATGCTTGCTGGGCAGACACAAGCCGATCCACGATCTGTTACATCCTTGTTGTCATGACTCCATTCACATGGGTGTGGCCGACGGTTCACACGGTGTTTCATGCACCTGGCCTTTTTGGCAGCTTCATGGTCTATCAAGTGAAAAAAGTGAATGGCTTCAATCAGGTTGGTTTCAGATAGACTGTGAGTGGGTTGACATTGTGTACACATTCCATGTGCCTCCTTTGAACCAAGCAAGTTTAAGTCATAGAGCAAAAACATAGTAAAAACAAATTGAGACACAAAGTCATTACAGTAGAACACCAAGTTAATTAAACGTCAGTATTATCTGTCTGTCCAGTTAGGATATATAAGCGATTGTTAATCAGTGTCGCCTGTTTTGGTGCAAATTAAAGTGACAACAGGTGCACTGGAGAGGCAACCGCCAAATAACCCCCAAAAAGGGAATCGTTTTGCAGGTTGTGGCCACAGACAATTGCTCTCTCTCCTTTTCCTTTCTGACTGATTCTTCTCTAGTTTAGTATTTTGACAGTGTCCTTGTCACTAATGATAGCATGAAGCGATACCTGGGCCATACACACTACAGAGTCACATTATGAGTCGCCCGGATAAAACTCACGCATGTTGAACCAGACTCTGATTTCAATTGTTTACCTTGATATACGGTATGAGTTGGATCCAGCCCTCCGTTGGTTGGCGATTTTAGTTTCCATTGACTGTTGTTACGTCATTTTGTTCTCAATAAATTACACAATGTACAGTAAAGACTTAGATCTTTAACATATTTTCTCCATACAGACTCGATTTGTGTTCCCTTATTAAGTGTTCCCATCATTCTTTTGGAGCAGTGTACTTTCCCTGTTCTATTATCAAGAGTGGCTTGGCGTAGGCTCATGCAGACAACAGCACTATAGTAGACTAAGACAACACTTGAGATGGAGATGGAGGAATGATTAGAGAAACAAGGGTTAATTGTTCTGAATAAAGTCACCTAAGACTGCCAGTGTTAAGCATACCTATGCCTAAAACAACACAACTTCCATTACAAATTGCAGGTGACCATTGAATTGATATTAAAATATCATTAGTTTCTTTAAATCCTGCAAAGATTTTACAAACTAATTAGGGCATGATTGGCTGTAACTGAAAAGCCTGCATTGGTGCAAGCTGAGTTGGCAGCAGCCATTTTAAAGTATGAAATACGTTGTATACTTTCTCAGACAAACAAATAAAAGTGTATGCCCATACCATCTACTGACTCACCTGAAGTGTAAGTCATGGTTTTAAAAACACTATGGAATCTAATAGTGCGTGTTTATCTCCCATCACTCGAGTTGGCAGAATATATAGCTATGAGACATTATTACACAATTTCCTGATATCTCAGAAGAATGGCAAACACCAAATTGATATGAAGTTCCTAATTTGTGTTTCTATTAGGGACTCAATTTGTATTCATTCTGATTTTTTAAGTTAAGGGTTAATTTAAGGAAAAAGACTAAAACCGAAGTCGGTCTGCCAATGAATTGAAACTCATAACTTCCTGAGAGAGCCTGCTGACACCCATCCACCATTCTCATTACAAGGCCCAAGTCTGTCAATGCAGCTCTAATATTGTTCCTCTGGTGTGATCTGAATCCACACTCAGGGATCTACCAGAAACAGCGTTGATCTTATTCCCCAGTCCAAGCATACATGCGTAGATAGCGCTCAACCCAACTCCAGCGAACCTTGTCAACAGACAGTACAGTACTGAATATTCAATCCTCATCAGTCCACAGAGTGACAACTATGGGCCAGATTAGTGAATGCAATATCCACAGTACTCACCAGAGTAAATTAATTGTCTAATGGCTTTAAATTGATTAGCCACGTCTCAGGTTTGACTTGCAAATCTCTCTCTAATCCAGGTATTTCCCTCTTTGGATAAGCAGGGATTGCTTTAATTAAGCATGCTGTGTTGCCATGCGTTTTGTACAGTAACATGGCAACAAACACCTGGAGAAGCAGTCACCGGGTGATAAGGGCATTCTGCAGCTGTGCTTTTAGCTTGTTCAACGAAATGCACTCTGATAATGTAAGAGTGGATATATTACATTGATAGAATTGTTTTAAAAAAAGTAGAAACAGGGGACATGTTTACCACTGTGTTGCATCACCTCATCCTTTAACAATACTCTGTAAATGTTTGTGACCTGAGGAGACCAACTGCTATAGTTTTGAAAGTGAAATGTACTGCAGGCAGGCCAGTATTACGCCTACTATGGAGATTGTAAAATGTGCAGAATGTGGCTAAAAACATAAAAATCTCATGTAATTTTTTGTGATTCTTGGTCAACTCCTGACCATCCTGACCAATTTACTGTCAGCAGCATTGTGGCAGTGACACAACTGTGCCATGCACTTTATACTTACAAACAATTGTTTGCACAGTGGATCTTGGGAGCTGTAGCTGCTTTAAAATAGTTCCAAGGGAATTTCCTGACTTGTTCAAGTCAATGATCTGCTTCTTCAGATCCAAGCTTAGCACCGTAGTCTTGCCCATCATCGAGTTTGTGGTTGAGTCTAATGAGTGTATCAAACAAGCCCTATTTAAATGGGCTCATAGACGTCACCAGCTGTAGTCAATCAATCTAATGAGAAGTTAAGGAGTTCATGTTACAAAGCAAATTTGATTGATACAACTTTCTACATAGCAATTGATGGTTGAAGTTCCTGTATGTATATTTTTGACCCAGTAGATTTGGTCATATTTTCAGAAGACCCATAATAAAGTCATAAAAGAACCACATTTCATGATTGTTTTGTGCTCCAATGATTCTATCACAGAAAAATAAGAGTTGTAGTAATTATTGGAAACTCACACAGCCATGACATATATGTTCTTTACAAGTGTATGTAAACATTTGTCGACAACTGCATTAACATTGAAAGCAGTTGGCAAACTCTCCTAAAGTAACAACACTCACAAATGAATCATTTCTGTCTGCAACAGCAATTGTCTGATAGCTTTAACAGTGGATTCTAACCTATATAAAGTGTAAATGTTTGTCTTTAGTTGTTAGGCCAGGAAGAGGAAATAATTCCCAAAGCGCAGTTGCCATATAGGGTTATCTGTTAAATGATAAGCAGCTGGTGAAATGGATGTGTTGGTATCTGGGCGGTGCTCAATAAAAGATGTGTGTATCCGCGAATATTGACCTTAAAGATTGCCATACCACCATTGCCAATAATGAAGACTGTTCACTCCTGCAACTAATGGCCATAGCTAGCTACCCAGCTAGCTCTAACATACCAGAATAATTGGCACATTTAATACCTTTAAGTTGTAGCCAAAAATGTCTAGAACTGAAATGAATCCATTATTAGACATTGACACATGAAAAGTGTATGCTCTGTTCTGTTATTTCCTTAGTCAACAAAAGCCGAGTGGTGCTGCGGCCTCACAGGCAGCTGCGTTGCAGGATCTCACCAGCCGTTCAATGCGTTTACACAACAAAGAAAATATGTCTGCTCAACCAGCCTGTACCATTGATTAACATTCTGGTTTGGTTTGGAATCCGTTCCCAGACATGTCATTTGGTTGATATAGAAAATGTGAAAATGTGTGCCATGCCATGTGTCCGTATGCTAACCCACTCAAATCAGTGGACAGTACACCTCCAGCTGAGCCGCTCTGCGGTTAAACCACCACCAAATGTTCCGCATATGAATCAGAGCTGTAAAAACCTTCCCTGATGACGCAACTTGTAGTCTTCCATTGCACTCCATTACAGTTGTTTGGGTAGCCAGACAAGTAAGAATCTCAGGTTGCCTGAACAATTCTGAGGCACATCCTGTTTTGATGTGCCATCCTTGCCCTCTATACCATTGTAAACCACATGTACACCCTAGCTTGTGTGCCCTTTCCCTTCCTAGCCAAGCCCCAGAGGATGTTAACTGCATCATATTCTAATTCCCTTGCTCAGGAATTCTAAAACGGCCTTTAAAATCCTTAGGTACAGTTAAGGCCGCATTTATTATTTCACGCGACGACAAGGTCAGTTTAAACCAATAGCCGATGCACGATCAATAGGATATTTGAATTTAAAGAGCCGCGGCTCCAAGGTGGGTTGAGGCGTGTAGCGTTAGGGCTGGGGCTAAGCCCTGGGGTTCAGCAGAGTTCTATCCCACATGCACACCCATGGGTCCCAAGCCCTCTGCCTCCCAGGCCTGGTTAACTCTCAGGACCATGATTAATTCATGGGGGATTATAGGCTGGGGGCCGGGACAGTGGAAAGGAACGGGGGCCGGGGGAAAAGCAGGCAGGCAACGTTTAGGCTAGCAGGCAGCCATACCGGGCCACAAAGATAAAGGCTTTCTTACTATGCATATATATAGCCTGTAATGCTATATCCTCTGCTATTCCACCCACACCTATGAATAATTTTACCACAAATATATATATATATATATATATATATATATTTGTCGTCAAATAATTATAAACATTTTATATATACACTGCTCAGTAAAATGAAGGGAACACAAAATCATCACAGTATAACACCAAGTCAGGTAAACTTCAGGGATATGGATCTGACCAGTTAGGAAGCATAAGCAATTATGAATCAATGTCACCGGTTTTGGTGCAAATGACAGTGACAACAGGTGCATTGAAGAAACAACAGCAAGATAACCCCCAAAAAGGGAATGGTTTTACAAGTGGTGGCCAAAGACAATTGCTCTCTCCTTTACCTTCCTGACTGATTCTTCTCTAGTTTTACATTTTGCAAGTGTCCTTGTCACTACTGTTAGCATGAGGGTGTTAAGAGGACCCAACATCTTCTAGTGGGACCTGTACATTCACAGTTCTTTTAGTTGGTACAGCCAGTGGATTGAATTGTTTATTTAGATTTCTGTTTGAAGTTCGAATCCAGCCCTCAATCAGTTGGCGATTTTGGTTTCCGTTGACAGTTGTTACACCATTTTATGAATTACACAATGTACAATAAAGATTTTGACCTTTAATTTATTTCCTTTTTTAATACTTAATAATTATTTTGGGAAGTGTATATGTGTGGGTGTGAAAACTAGCAGTATTTTGTCTTCCTGGATACCATAAGTTGGGGTAACCAAAATACCTATAGTTTTAGCATTGTGAAAGTCCATTTACTGCTTTAGAAAATGAATAACTTTCAATTACAACAAACCAATTACAGCACTGTGGAAAAAGAAACCCCACTTGTTGTCGCTGGTATAAATACCGTCAAACATTTATCCATGTGTTTCAGAGAATTAAAATTACTCCTTAATGCCTGTTTTTGCATCATCTTGCATCATAAATAATAACTCCTATTCATTTGAAGATCAATCAGTTAGTCACGACTGGATGTTTACTTTTGGCCAAAAACAAGCAAATAAGAAAGGTGGATAGGTTAATAATTTTATGTTGAATTTTATTTCAGCTAATGTTCTAATAATGTTGGCACTAGCTGTTTTTTGTTCTTCATTGTCCACTGCAATGTCTATCTATCTAATATTGATGTCTGTACATATAGGCTTTTAAATAAGGCTGGCCTGAAAATGTGGAACACTAAAAAATGCATTGATTTAAGAGATAAATAAATAAATACAAATATTGTCTCAAATATTGTCTCTCGTTGTGGTATATGATTACTTGAGATAACAGGAGTGGTCACCTTTGCTTTATAATGATAAATGACTGATAAAGTTATATGCTGGCGACTGATACTGACTATGCCAAAACTGACTATGTAATTATACAATGTCCTTTTAAATGTTACCCATTAGTGACCAACACGTGAATATAGAATCAAAGGACTTATCTTAAAGCAACTAAGTAACTTGATGTCTTACTTTCTACCGCAAGTAACTAAGTTACTTTATGGGAACTGTATAACGAATAACTGTAATTAGTTCATTTTATCCAAGACTGCTTATAGGACACAAAATAGCTAGCACCATAATATAGGACTGGCACCTCCAAATAGGACTAGAACCATACTATAGGACCAGGCCGCTCCATAAAGGACTACCGCTAAACTAAAGAACTAACATCACTATTCACTCCTAGCCCTACTATGTACGACTAGATCTACCAAATCAGACTAGCCCAAAATATGCTCGCGCCATCGCGAAGGAATAACTACTATATATGTCCAGCACCCCCATTGAAGACTTGCCCTGTTATTTAGGACTAGCACTATCATATAGAGCTAGCACCTTTATGTAGGTCTATATGGCCATAACACAAACACAACAGTAGGAATCCCACTATTGTATAGGACTGGATCCCCTATTTAGATCTAGCAGGTTCATACACAGGATTAACAGGTCCATGCTGGACTAGCACATCCATATTGCACCAAAATCTCCATATAGGATTAACACCTATATAAGACTAGCACCTGCATATAGGACTAGCACCTGCATATAGAACAAGTACCTCCATATAGAACTTACACCTTCATTTAGGACTAACACCTTTATATAGGACTAACACATCCATATAGGACTAACACCTCCATATATGACCAACCCTTTCATGTAGGACTTGCACAACCATATAAGATAAACATTGCTGTATTGTTGTGCGTGTTTGTGTTTAACTATTCCATTAAAGAATGAAATGCCTTCAGACTAAACTACGGGAACATTTTCTATATACTTTTTTAAAAGCAAACAAAATGTATCTTAAGTGTTTAGGGTTAAGAATTATGTTTCAGTTGTTGGTGTTAATTCTAGGAGTATATTAAATGACAGCTGGATGTAGGTTAAGTATGATTATTAATGGGAATGGAATGTGTCCCCATTTATCTAGCTGGATGTGTGAACAGGTTTCAATACACAACTGCAAATAAGCAATTCATATTGACATTTTCTATGGGTTTGTTTTAGGTTAAAAGTTAAGGGGTTCAGTGTTAGGTAAAGGTTCCGTATACGTTTTGAGTTAACGTTAGGGTTTTGTTTGATGGTTAAGGTTAGGATTAGGAATTGTAACATTTAAGGGCTAATTTTGATGTTCATATTTAGATAGCTGAGTTAGACGCATGTGAGTGTGTATGTTTGTGTGTGTGTGTGTTCGTGTGTGTGTTTGTGCATGCACAGCAGTTGACATTTGTATTTGCTGTATGGATATTCAAATCAAACGGCTAGCAGTTAACTAATACTATGCTACAGCATATATCAGAGGCAGACTGGGATAAAAAATCTGCCCTGGTATGGCAAAGAGCATTTCCATTATCAAGGGCCTCGAGGCATTACTTATTAGACAAATTATTATTATTTTGTGCATAACATCTAAGCTAAAAATGGACCAGCCCATCTTGCATTTAGTTATAGCACTAGACCTGTCTAATCATAGCAAATAAAGACATGCATAAACAATTCTCTCATAAGCATGAAAGACAGAAAATGAAAAATAGACTTCATAGAATTTTTACATGTAAAAGGTAATATATGATTCCTCCAAAGAAAAATGTGTTATCATTCAAATTGTATATTTTCTAGTTTTATTAGAAACTCACAATTTATTCAACATGTTGTATTTGTACAGTGAATGGTCTAATATGCACTGAAGGTCACATAAGCTTAGGTTTATAAGAACAATAAAAGACATACCGTGAGGGTTTGATATTTAAAGAAATGTAGCAGCAGCAAGCTGCATGTTCCACCATCGATTTAATAGTTTGGATTTTCCTTTAAATACACAAAAATAAAACCTGTCTACCTATGTTATATTAACAACTTTATGATTTTTTTTCAGCAGACTATAAAAATTAAGAAGTAAATTACCCCTTAACATTTTTTAACACTTACACTTTGTCTCAACACGTTCTGCAGATGATGGTGCAAAGCACTTTTACAGTATTTGTGCTATTTTTTTATTTGGCAACTGTCTACTTACTTTATTTTTTATTTTTATTTTTTGTAAACAACATCTTGTACAAACTAGCACAGTGAACCACAACCCCGGCAAATGTGTTTGTCTTCATACAATATAAATAAAATCAATACAAAAGTTTGGTTGGTTGCTTGGAACATTTTATCTGGATCAAGAGGTTCTAAAACATGGTTTGATACTTTTAACTCCTGAATTAAATATATTACGTAAACAGTTGACTGTTCTAAGTCCCTTCCAGACCCCCTTTAAAATATTTTTTAGAAGGTAGACTTCATTTAACAACATTTCAAGTTCTCTTGCAATCCATTTAACTTTGCCTTTTGTTTGCCTTTTGAAGGCCAATTTCTTCAGATTTGGTGGTTTGATACTTAACCCAAAAAAAAGGAAATAGTCCCGATGGTGAGAAAAAAAAAGAGTGTATTTCCCCTGGCGTTCTGAAACATAATTATTGTCAAAAAGGTTTATTTAAGTGTCAATATGGCAGAGCCTTGAAAGGCAAAGAGGTCTGAGGAGCTTTTGAATAAATACGAGGGACACATACAGTGCCGTGAATAGAGTCTTATGCCTTTCCGCCTTCTTTTAGTGCCAGCGGCGCAGGTTAGCGCCCAGACCAACCACACTTCCTTTCTTATTCTGTAAAGCTGTTGAGTCTTTGACAGTGGATAATGATGTTTTTGTGTGTTTAGGACATATTACTTGTTTTTGAGAAGGGTTGTTTCCCCTGTGGTGTGTGTTTGGCGAGGTGTAGCCGTGCTAGGCCAGTGACAGGAGTCAGGAGGGGTCCCAGCCATAGGCAACAGGGGCCTAAGGCCCCCCAGGGGCTTACAGGGTCAATAGTCACACGCAGTCTTTTATGTGCCCAAGTCCTTATTCAAGTTTGGAAAAAGAAGCAATCGAAACATCAACACAATACCAAGGTAAACACCTTTTTGCCAGATTTTTCCCTGCAAAAAGATAATACGGGGAAATTAAATAAATAAATATGATTGGCAACAAAAAAATATATATTTGACCGGTGTTCCTACCCCTGCCCTACACATGACCACTTCCTGTCCTAGCCTACAGAAATGTCTCCGTGGCATAGTCCGCTCTCTGGAGCTACCAGACGGTGCCTTCATTCATTTCCGAGGGGGCGTGGGACAGGTGGTTTCCGTATCCGCTGCCATTGAGGGACAGTGAGGTAAAGGGCGGGCTGGGGCCAAACACCTCCGAGGAGATGCTGTGCATGGGCCCTGGGATGCCGGGCTCCGGGCTAGGCGAGTCCCGTGGGTGGTGGGACATTATGTCAGAGAAACGCTGCACCTCGCTGGAGGGATGGTGCCCTGGCATCGGATGGTCCATGCCCCCTAAAGGTGTGCCCGTGGGGCCCGAGGAGGGCACAAAGGGGAGGTCTACGGGAGTCTGTGCCTGCGACGATGGAGGCCCCTGAGGAAAGAAGTCGTAGTTCCCTCCTGGACCATAGTACTCGCTTTGATAATCTGCAGATTAACAAAAAACAGGGTTAGCCTGAGCACAATAGAGTGGACAATAATGATTCAGAGATATGCAGGAATACATTGAATATACATTGCCTTTAGTAGTATGGGGGAACATCCTGGCAATGGCACATTAGTCAAAGCACGTTATACTTAAATCAAAACTGCAATCGAGTGGGGAGAACAACGCCGCTGCACAATTAATTAAATTGGGGACTATTTCATCAGCAATTTTACCTTCTGAGACTTACTTTTATTACAGCAGAATGTTATTAGCGTCACTGCTCACTAGAGTGGACATTTGTAAAATATTTCAGGAAAGTGGAAATAAGGATGCTAAATCCCAGTGCAGATTTTTGTAAGAAAAATGAAATATAAGAATTTTCTTGAACACGAAAACTAAAAAGATAGACTAGGTCTAGATTAGTTAAATTCCCCAAAATAATATTAGGCTAAACCTAACCTTTCATTTTTTTAGAAAAGGTGTTTTTTATATTTTATTGTATATTAATCAATTCTCAAATACATTTCAATTCATTTTAAATTTTGTACTCCCTTCAGATTATATAATCCTTAGGCATGAACAGTTTATTCCACAAAAAAACACTTAATGTCACCATCAAATTGGTTTTAAGCTAAGAAACAAATCGAGTGTTCTTGTCTGTAAGTGAAAATACTACAGACAAGCCGGTCACTGAGATGAGGTCGTGGCTTGGTCTTGGAGCACTTTATAACCCTACGACTTGTATGGATGAGTTATGTATTAACGAACCCGTTCCAGACATGGATCACAGAGAAGGACACAGGAATTCGGTAATGGGCTACTTCCCACCTTAATACAGTTTTAATGTCTAAAATAATACTTGTATACTGATTATGTATTGACATTCAATGACACATCTAGACCTGGTGCATTTTTATTGCGCGCCATTTAGCTTATGGACACCGTTTCGAGTTTGGTTGTCCATGCTACTGTAATATTATTTTTTATTAGGTCTAGCGTTTTTTATGATTATTATTTATAGCTTGGACAATTGAGTTAGAAGTTGACATTTCAAATGAATCATCTTAAATTTGAATCAATTCATCCTTTTTTGTGTCATGGCACATGTGTAATCATGATTAATCGTTATGTATATCCTTTTCAAAGTATTCTACAATGATTCAACACGAAAAGATCTGATACATTATCCAGAATAATACATACGCGAACATAGTGTTCATCTATACCCAAACATTTAGAGCATTGCATTCGGTATAAATCTTTTTTTAAAGGTGTATTGCTATTCTAAAATACCTGGAGTCATCAAAGGCATCATATGTTGCCACTAGACAAATTAAGAAAAAAGAAAAAACCCTTGGTGAACCTATGTAAATTATTTCGACATTTCAAACAAGCATGTGAAACCGATCAACCCAGTGGCAGTCTTCTTACCTCCGTAGTAAGAGAAAGGACCGTTCGGAATTAATTCCCCGGGTTCAAGCCGGTCCACCAGCGTCCTCATTCTCCTCGGGCTCCGGAAGAACGCGTGCCTTCTCGCGCCTAAGGCGCTCAATTGTTTCATACGTCGTTCTTTTGACCGCCGATTCTGAAACCATACCTTTGGAGCACACAAGTCAAAATACAGAGATAAGTTAATGAGAATGCATAGAATGTATCTTTATTTTGATGATTTGGGAGACAAATCGGTCTCATAGCAACGTTGTCTTCGTATCCAAAAGCGCAGTTGTCCACAAATCTCAATGAGATAAATTATTGAATGCACTCAGAATTTTATTGCGCAGATTCAAAGTGGAATCGTGAATAAAATAAATAAATTTCACTACAGATCGAAAGCGATTTGTAACAAAACAAAAAAAATGAAACATGACTGATAGTTTGTCTAAACCAAATCTGCCAAATCTGATTTTATAAATGATACAATAACATGGAATTTATTAGATTTTTTTGTTATCATACAATTACTAAAATAATTCTTAGTGTGTGATTAATACAAAAACTAACAATATTCCGAACCTGGAGGTCCTGTTTCTGCGAATGTGCGCCTTGCCCTAAATGTACCGCGGTCAGGTTCGGTGCGTGGTGACGTGAAGACGTTTTGTAGAAACAAGATTACTACTAATTATCAGCCCTCTGGACTAAAAGATCTAACCTCACTTTAATGATCTTTTAACCCTCCATTTACCCTGGCTGAGGGGGAAGCAGGGAGGACTTCCAAATCTCCAATTAATAGTTAATAGGGGTGTTGTTACCGATAGGCCTATATTAACCTCCTCCGCTAGGTTATTATTTCGTCATCTATATAGCTATCCACTCGTGAATTAATTTAACTAATTTTGCTCTTCCCTGAAGCTCTTAAATATCCAACCTCGCCACTTTACTAATCTCATAAAACGTCTACTGTCCACTTTACTCTTTTTTACAACCACGACTGCAATGCGAGTACCATCTTGGGATATTGTAAAGGCTGTAGATGTTCTTTTCGTGCAGATTGATTTTATCTTCCCAATAGGGGACAACTCAGTAAACAGGGGACGCCACAAGGACAGTCGGCGGACTATGACACAACCTTCTGGTGTTCCTGCGAACTCTTACTACAATTTACTCCTACGACATATTTTTTGCGAGGTCCTTTGAGAGCAATCCAATAATTCAAATTCACATGAGAATCTTCAATAACATAAATGATAAATGTTAACCCTCAAATATTTATCGTCTCTATGAGTGTAACATATGCCAAGCAAAATGGCATCAAATAAAAAATAAAAAAACTGCTAAAAAGCATCGTAATGGTGTTTTAATAATAATTTTATTAAGGTGTTATTCTATTATATTTTCACTAGACGGAGCATTTTGAACTGATTTCTGCGTTTACACTTGGTCACAGCATGGCTAAATGTGGTCGCAAAACGTGATGTTACAGCGATGCCAAGACTCCCATCGCTCTCCTCAGTCTTAGGCCAGTTGGCGTGTTTACCCACCCTGCACGCCAAGAATCTAAAATACCCATATAAATTACGGTTTCCAAATAAATCTCGACGGCCGCCAATCTTTCGCTTGTTCGGTTAAATGTGACCCTGCAATTTCTGGGCAATCCGACATATAAAAGGGAAGTCATAGTGTAAAGGATCTTGTGATGAGGCCTCACTGTTTTATTTTTGGAGAACAGTTGACACAGCGCCCAACATGGAGAAACAAGTGCCCACTAAGAGCCCCTCCAACCCGCTGTTATTATTGTTGTTATTATTTTGGCTCAGGTGTCTAGGACGACATTTTCCATAAAATATAAGCTATTATATAACACGCTTTTATAAGACTGAGTAACCCCGCAAACCCACACTGTAATGGGACCTCCACTCCCCTTTAACAATTCAACCCGTTCCACTTCAATGCCAACATGACAAGAAAAGCATCAGGAACTAAATGTATTTCACTATAGTGCATTTGTAATTGCTAATACCTGAATGACTCTCATGTTCAGCCCGGTCTCTTGCGCGAGCTGCTCCCTGATGTGCCTGGTGGGTTTTGGGGTTGCAGCAAATGCCGCTTTTAGAGTCTCCAGTTGCTTTGCTTTTATAGTTGTTCGCGGTCCACGCCGCTTACCGCCGAGGTTCTCACCATCGTTTTCATTATTACCCGTTTCTTTGTCCGACAGATTGGCAATTTCAGAGTCCTTTACATCGTCCTGTAACTGGTCTTGTGAATCCGGTGATAAACTTGGATCGCTACATGCTGTTACTATACAAAAAAGAAGACAAACAATACTTAAACATGGGAGTTGGCATATGTGTATACAAATAAGCTCTATTGTTAATATATATATATATATATAAAATAATAAAATACATACTGCATTAATACAATATCATCTATGCATTTTCATAGTTATATAATCATTTGATAGTGTAAGTATATAAGAACGACTGCCTGAAATAGAAGTTAAATGTTGCAATGAAAATATTTGTCCATTATTGTCTTTTCACTGACTGATCCAAATAAATTAATAATTGTAATATTACACTTGCAATTTAGAAAACGTAGACGCCTACAACACAGCAAAATGCCAAATGTGTGTGCGACTGGATATTTTACCCCAAGCTTTTATCAAACTTAAACCCCTAAAAAATATTATTCCGCTGATTATATTTTACTTTATAATTTTTTTTCACATCGTCACTATAAAATACAATAGCTCAGGCATAAGGCGTATAGGCGTATTTTCATTCATGATCATTGAACATAAAACCGAAACGATAATGTCACATCCACCACAATTTAGCAGCGATGTGCTCAAAATTATAAAGCCAATTTCCCTATAGGCCTACCGGATAGAAGGTTTGTGTCTTTCCCATTGCTGTTGGTAAGATAATCTTCTTTGCAGACAAATTTGTTTTCGTCTATGATGTACAGCTCCTCTCCCGTGGACAGTTGTTTATTACACATCATGCAGGTGAAGCAGTTGAGGTGAAACACTTTGCTCCTTGCCCTCCGGACCAAGTCGTTAGGCGAGATGCCCTGTGAACAGCCCGCGCACTTTGTCCCGAACCGCCTGCGAGGAAGAATAAAAAATGTTTCAGATATTAGATGTACAAATACCGCATATTTTGAATTTACCAATATTTAAAAAATATATGTAAGTAAATCTATAAGGCACTGCCCCCCAGGTGCAACTGTCCAACATTAATGATTCCATAATTCTCATATGTGATCCTGCTCTTCGTAATTATCATCTATTGCAATAGTCCCTGTCATTCAGACAAAATGGGTTCCAAAAGGGTATCTCGGACGTTCCTTTGGGAGATCTTTTTGTAAGTCTCTTGGGTTCTAAACTTCTTCTGTTCGGTTGAACTCTTCATATATTGTTCTACTTTGAACAAAAAAGGTTGAAACCTGGAACGCAAGAGGGTTCTTAAGAAAAGTTCTTCTTTTTGTGTATTTCTGCAATCTTATAAACAAAATAAATGTCCGCATCTATGGTGAACAAAAAAAATAACGTATCAACCCAATAAAAAAATACAAAATGGTTAATACGTTTTTCTTTTGCATTTATTATATCATGCATTTATGTTAGTGCTTTCAATGCTGGAATTTGGCTGATCATTATAGAAAAATCAAACATAACAAAAACTTCAAAAAAATGGCAAACATGTCCTGCGTGGTTTGGAATAAAAGATACACACTGCAATGAGTTATTACTTTAAACAAACTATGATCCTCTTTTTGTTTTATTGTTACGGAAACTAATGTGTATTGAGATGGTATACGCTGATTGTTGACTGTGAGTCTGTGATTGCATTGTCTGCTGCACTGATCTTTTAAAAAGGTTTATTATTGAAATCCACTTATCACGTCCTTCTCACTGGAGCCGTGCAAACACAGGGGCCTGGGCAGATAGCTTTGCCACTGGGCCGAGAGACACACTTCCTATACCCTACCCCGTTTAAGTATTGATTCTAGCGGCTTCTCTGCACCGCTACACAACGTGTGATTTCCTTTAAACTCCATACGGAGGACGAGTACACACGCTTTTAATGATGCTGCCCAACTTTTAGCATAACAATTCCTATGAACAGGCCTTTAATTAATGGCCCTCCTAATCAAAGCTCCTGAAGCACCACTTACAGATGCAACTTCACACCTTGACATTTGGTATTGGATGACATCATATTTATAACTTAATAACTAACTTATAGCTAAATTGTTTCTAGAGCCAAACCCAGATGCTTATGTTTTCAGTTTATTAGCACATATTTGTTTAATTGTTGTCTAAAGTACAGTTTCAGATAAGGTGTATGATTGCGCTTGCTTAAATTTCTGATTTTATTTAGTCCTAATAATTGATCAAAATAAACAGCATAAGGCTTTACCTTTGAGATCAGAATTTTAGATGTTAAATGTAACATATTAACATATGCTGTTTTCAAGACCTTAAATAGGCTTAACTAGGTTTATATTTTCACAATTCGGATAAAACATTTTATATGGATACAGATTTTAGAACATTGTGTATTTGACTGAGAATATATTAGGAGGCCTAATGGCGTGACAAATTATTTGCTAAAGTACCCAATACATACAATAATAATTCCTGTAGGGAAATTAAAGGGAGCAAGCACCCACCGGGAAAGCTTACCTAAAGAAGTCGTTTTTGCAGTATAGTTTTCCCTCTCGAGAAAAGCATTTCTCCGTTAAATTGCATTTACACTCGCAACACTGTACGCACTTGACGTGCCACGCTCTGTCCAGAACATTGAGGAGAAACCTGTCCAGTATAGGCCTCTCGCACCCGGCGCAGTGGACCATCGTCTTTAGATTTGCACCCACTATGCAACCGTGGTCAGTTCAGCTTCCTGAGGTCGTCTAATTCAAACACTGACTTAAGCAGAAAATAAATTAACAATGACACACACCAGACGTTGGATGTTTGTTTTTCTTTAAGTATTTGGTTCCTTATTCACTTGGAGGTCCTGTAAAAATGTGTTCACAGAAACAGTCGATGGGCGGGCTGGTCGCAACCTCTTCTCCAAAGAAGTGGTCAGCATGGAGGTTTATATGGTCCACATACAGGATCACGACCAAATATACGATGGTGACCGTTGACGCTTCGAAAATCAGTCCTTTGGATCCTTTCCCATATACCCAGCGCACGTCTGTTTGAATGAAGCCAATCAAATGGCACAAAAAAAATCAAGACACCCTCTGAAGATTGGCTAAACTGTGAGCACCATAGCCTATCAGCTCGTCTCCGTGGTCGTCAAAGTGAAGCACTGGCCGAAAAAGCACTGTTTGAGTCGCGCATCTAACAAAATGTCTTTTGGGCGATACTGTCACACAGCAAGACACGCGTGCCTATAAATAATTCAATGTTCTTTGACATGACCGCTTATCCACTGTTGAGCTCCCGTTGAAAACGAAATAATTAACCCCGAAAAGATCTCAAGTAAAAACGAGTTTCCTCCGGCTCTGTTGGTTTTCTGTCCTCGAGCTTGTTTTGGGCAAATTATGCTAGTGATGGTAGGATGCGTATGACATCTCCGTGCAGAATTGACGCTCCGCATTCAGTCTCCAGTACTCTGCATGTTCCTGAAAGCACACCGGCCAGCCTTATTCACAGGCTTCTGACGTCAGGCAGCAGAGAAGCCAATCAGCAGCGCCCCATGCAAGTAACTATTAGCTATCCCTTCAAAGCATAGCCGGTGCATTCTTTACTATTTATTGGGAACTGAAGAAACCAATTGTCAAATTTTCCAAGAAACTGACATATGTTAGTGAATGCGGACGGTGGACTGAAAGATGACGACCGTCGAGGTAAAACATCACAATCATCCGCTGATCAATTGTCTGCAGCGAGGGAATGGACGTGCAGAATGATTTGGTAAGGAAGATATGGGCATCCTAATGTTCTCTCCTTTGCGATCGAGAGCTAGTCTTTAAATGTATTATAATCAGAACAAAATAGGATGGAATGCATGCTTTTCTTTTACCTTTTTTGTCTCAATCAAATCTATTTAAGAGAGATGTAGTTGTCATACTATAATACTTTATTAAAGCATATATTACAAGATAGGAGTGAAATATCCAATAACAAATTAAATACTGCTTCATATTTATGAACAGATTGATGATTTCGAACTCTTGTGTTATTGATGGCTATTGGTCGTACTGATAATAGGCTCGCAATGATGACTATAGGCTTGACTAAATAAAGTTGACAGGCTAATTTTTTTTTATCTAAAATGAAGTCAAACTAGAGGTGGCTGTTTATATATTGAAAACTGCACATGATCTTTAATTTCTGTTATTGTTCTAGCAATACATCATACCGTAATGGATAATTATTGAATCACGTCTGCAATCCACATTCCCCAACAATAGTAAAAAAAAAGCAATTCTGTGCTCTTTGGTCTTTTGTTAAACCGGTGATCTGAAAGACGAAGAGGCTCTAATGTTTACTGTTTGCTATCATACTGACTGTTACTGATTGCTTTAACACCTTAAAATGTTTAATTAAGGCGGTTCAAACCACTTATCTGAATAGGTGCGCAATAAACATACATGGAGCTTGCAGACTACAGTAAAGTTAGAACGATATTAAAATGGAACGTATGTTTTAATGGACCCAAAAAGCTATTCATTGTAATTATTGATGTATAAATGTTGTTTTTTTCAAGTTAGTTAGTAGTTGTCAGTTGTCTGGTAATAGACAGCCAACACATGTCTTAGTTTAGATTGTATCGTTTATGACACGTAATAGACCTGTCGTTAAATCTCAATGGATTTTGAATCTGTTTTGACTCTACATAATTACTGCTTTAACAAATTGAAATATGTATTTCTATAGATGAATAAATAGTATTATGAACAGTAAAATAATTGTAAGCGTTTTAATTGTGACTTGTTGACAAACATGTTTTATGATGGAATGCCTTAAGCGGAAGGTAAAGTGATGCCCAGGTCAACACATGACTTGTTGGAAGTTCGCTTTCTCCAGGGGTGACACGGCAACAGGGAACATCCCCCCCCCCCCCCCCCCCCCCCCCCCCCCCCCCCCCCCCCCCCCCCC
>JACXGK010001987.1:47115-60462 GCA_016801125.1 Novumbra hubbsi | reverse complement strand
TGGGGTACACTTGGTTGAGGGGGTAGGAGAGGGTGGGGGACACTTGGTTGAGGGGGGGGAGATGACAGGGGACACTGGATGCAGCCTGCCAGCAGAAGCATAGAAATCACATATTTGCCTGCTGGCTTTTCCTCCCTGCTACTGCCATTGGCATTAAAACCATTAAACGTGAGTGTGTGTGTGTGTGAAAGAGTCATCTCTTTCAAACTTTTGGGGGGTATGAATAAAAGACAGAGGAAGCCGTTTCCGTGAACATTCTCACACATCCTCCAAGTCAGCCACCAACGAGTCGTCAACTCCCAGCCTTCATCAGTAATGAATGACAGTCGTGTTCTGTTTGTCTGTGCCACAAATGACACCTTGTTCACTTTGTAGCACACTACTGGTCAAGCCTAATGCAACGTTTAGATGCCTTTTGGGACAAAAAACCTCTTACCTCAGCATGGTGGCTTGGTGGCTGGTGTTTCCCAGAAAGCTTGGCAGCAGACTACACACAGTAGACTTACAGTGACATCATTTACCAACCCTCAGTGGAAATCCAACCCACAACCCTGGCATTGAAAGCACTGTGCTCTACCAAGTGCGTTACATGGGAACCAGGCACATGTCACTTAGGCGGGGCCTGACAGTACATTCGGGGCCTTTGCTGGATAGTTGTGGTTCTCCTCAGCTCGGTCATACGGTATGCAAATCACCACTGACATTGGCATATCAAAAGACGGTAAACAGCAGTGATCCAACACTGTGTTATTAGGTGTGTGTAGCTAATATGTAAAATTGTGCACCGTCAAATATATACAAGGAACGAGGCTAATCATATTTTTATAGAAGACAGGTCACTAGATGACCTTGACAGAAAGGTAATGAGTTTCTGTGTGTTGGAGCGTGTGTATGTGTTTGTGGGAGACTGTGTGTGTTTGTAGAAGTGTGTGTGTGTCAGCTTGTGTGTGTGTGTGGGAGAGTGTACATGCGCATATGTGTGTTCTCTCTTGCACCCTTTTCGGCCTGTCCTGCTCATCAGACAAATATCCAGCGGCGCTGGGTTCAGTGGAAGCCTTTGAAGGTTTCCTGTGAGTGGAGTGTTAATGACAGCCATCTCGATTCTCCATCCTCCCGCTGGCTGCCTCAGCACCCCGCCCCCAACCCCTCCTAATCCGGCCTGCCTCAGCACCCTGCCCCCAACCCTCCTAATCCGGCCTTCCTCGGCACCCTGCCCCCAACCCTCCTAATCCGGCCTGCCTTAGCCCCTCCATCGCACCTGCTTGTCCTCCCACCTGCAATGAGGTAGAGTTAAACGGGAGGCCCTACTGACCAATCAGACACAGAGTCGGCACAGGTTACCCGGCATCGATTGAAGAGAGCTCTACAACGGTTTTAATTACTCTGGATCCCTACTTGTGTTCACGTGTGTTCTCCGTCTAGGGGAATGTCTAAAAGATGAGCAGGGTTTGAAAAACACTTGCTACGTCCTCTTTTTCTGTAGCAAATCGCGTAACACCAAGTAACACCGGACTCACACCAAATCATCCTTAAATGCATTTAAATGGTGTGATTAGATGATTCTCGTGTCCTATATAGTCCTCTTCCTCATAAAGGTTTGCCCATGGGGAGAATATTCAAGGTCCTTGTATGAGTTTCAAATCGCTAAATTTCAAACCCTAGAGACACATTAAACCTAGAGACACACATTAAACAAATAAATTGTATTCCATAACAGTTACGTTCTTCTTGATATATATGAAAGGATTCTTTTTAATGCCAAGCATTTAAAATAATAGATTTTTCTAAACCACAAAACTGGCAAAAAAAGAGGAAAGAACAAGACAATGTGTTCCTAGAATGCAAACAAATAGATGTTGTGTCAAGGTTCAAATCACAGATCGACTTGGCCTCAGGACGGCATGGAATAAAGTTGTGTGATAGAACTTCCTTTTTTGTGTCTGTCCATTGTGTATCATTTAACGATGTAAGGCTTTCATATTGCACAGGTATTGTTTAATGCAGTGTCTGATTATAGTTAAATGTCCTGAGAATGACTGAAATCAAATAAACATCTGAAGAACACCAACCGTTTGAGCTGCAAACAAGTATTTGTATATTTAGAAATGACTGACTGAAATAACACTGAAATAAAAAAAGAAAATGCTTGGACCTAATAGTTTAAGACGAACATTATAATTGTGCCTAGACACAACAGTCTCTGAAACCCTAATATTGATTTCAACCTTGCCATGTCATAACGCTAACTGTGTGATAGGCCTACTCACTGCAAGCTTGTCATGCCATGGCATAACTCTAACTGTGTGATAGGCCTACTCACTTGAAACTTGGCATGTCATAAAGCTAACTGTGTGATAGGCCTACTCACCGCAAGCTTGCCATGCCATGTCATAACAGTAACTGTGTGATAGGCCTACTCACTGCAAGCTTGCCATGCCATGTCATAACTCTAACTGTGTGATAGGCCTACTCACCGCAAGCTTGCCATGCTATGTCATAACTCTAACTGTGTGATAGGCCTACTCACTGCAACCTTGCCATGCCATAACATAACAGTAACTGTGTGATAGGCCTACTCACTGCAACCTTGGCATGTCATAACGCTAACTGTGTGATAGGTCTACTCACTGCAAGCTTGCCATGCCAGGTCATAGCTCTTACTGTGAATATTTAGAAGCAGTGGCACAGAGATAAAACTAGACAATGACACTAGTCATTACGAGAGAAAAACAAGCATCTATAAAAGTCTCCCTAAACCCTCATAAAGTGAATGCATTTGGCAATGGCGGACACTTCAGCAAAAAAAGTAATTTGTGCATCGACCATTTCTCTTCCTGTTCCCTGTGCATATTTCATCCTCTAAACAACGTGAATTACAGGCATTGTAATGCACCAGATTCAAGATTTATTCAATGGGCCTTTTTTCTGATCAAACACTCAGCGGTGCACCGTGATTTATTTGATTTAATTAGTATGCCAATGTAAAACAGGTCGCTGTGATAAAAAGGTAAAGACGAGGAGCCAGGCATAAATAACACTCCCCAGTCATCCTCACACCGCTGAATAATGATGGGGGGTAAACATCTCATTACACTAAAAGGCTCTGGATGAAACAATGGTGGCATGTGTCTGGGGACAGCCACTGGTCCTGTCATCAGCCCGTCCTCTGGGAGAGAGGGGAGACAGGCAGCTACAGAACCCCAATAACTGACTCACTGAATTGGTTGTTTCCCCAAACAGCAACCTGTTACCCATTTTATGGACTCTGGTCGAAATAGTACGCCATAAAGACAAAAGGCCTGCGCGAAATAATGTATACTATGCTTGGAACCGTTTTGGATATACAAAAATATTTACTATACGAGCATGATCTAGTTTCTACTGATGAAAAACTAGAGAAACTAGGCGGTTCGACCCGAGATGCTGATCGGTGGTATATATACCACAGGTATGACATACCTTGTACTCTTCGGCTTGTGTTAGGGATCAGTTTATAATAGCAAGGCACCTCACTGGGTTTGCGGTGTATGGTCAAATATTCCACTGCTATCCACACTAGCGTGCATAATATCATTTCTGAGCCATGGTAATGATGTATTAAACCACACACCCCTTGTGCCTTATCGCTTAACGATACAATACTTCGGTTTTCATTTCTTTTCGTTTGCTGGCTTCCACCATTGCAGTCTCATTGTGTTCAACACCAGTGTAACTTGCCAAGTTTGTCGTTATTCACACTGTAACTACCTTGTTATACATTCTTTTTAATCAAGCTTTTCTCCGGACTGGGCTAATTTAATTTCTGTGATATCAGATCTGGCCTGAGCTCGAGCCTCATCTGATCAAGCTTGGATCAGGCTTAAAAGTTCAATACCATTTTAGTACTATCAGCTGTATCACCTGGATTCAGGTGTGTTTGAGGCAGTAGCTAGGGTACAGGGCTTAAGTTTTCTAGGAACATCTGGGTGTGTGTTCACATCCATCAAAACATCCAGGAAGCAGAGGGATCCCAGCAACATCATGTAAACACCAACAGTCTTTAGTTGGTAAATATCTCATAAACCACATACCATGTGTGCCTTATTGCTTAACAATTGAATACTTTACATAGACATACAATATACCACAGTACATGCTGTACTAGTCTGTAGTAAACTGTAGAATGTTTATATGGCGGGTGCCAGTTGGAATACAAACACAGTTTATTAGGAGTAACAAGCTCCTTCTCAGGCCAACACCCCCACCCCAACCCCAGCCCACTCCCCAGCCTCGGTGAGTTTATGGCCCTGCGTTGACTAATCAAAGCATCAGTGCAAATAAGCATGTGATTTATCCACTGTGATTAGGACCAGAGGAGAGAAGGATAAATCACTTCTCTAGGAGGGGGAGCATTCTGTCTGGACTGGGAGCTCCCGAAGGGTAGTCATATGAGGATACGCAAAGGCCAACATCGCCCATTGTCAGGTCGAGGTATTCTTAGATACAGTAAAAGACCATTAACAGGACAGGAAAACACGATTGGGGGTTTTTTTATTCCATTTTTTTAACTATTTTACTAGCAAAAGAAATAGACAACCCAATCTAGTTTGAACATGACGTCTTGGATGTGTGTGTATCCATTGGTTGAAACAGCAATTGTATACCCAGGTCTATATTTTCCTTTCCAATGTAAGGCAGAATCAACTTTGGGATGTGCACTGAGGCATCATTCACTTAATATTTCATATTTAAACTACTTAAGTCTTCAAACTGGTTTATAACTTTTCCAGTGTGGTGGCCAAACTTAAATGAATCCAGTGCTGGGCACTGTGCCTAGAATGAGACATGTTCCGCAGTCAAAATGGAACACTATTTTCTACATAGTGAACTACAAGAACCCTGTGGTAGTGCAAAAGTAGTGCACTTCATGGAATGAGGCATCATTTGGAATTCAGAAATGAGGGGCGGAGCTACATGATTAACGAGGGGATCTTATTAGTGTTTCCAAATGGGTACATAAGTTATGAGACTTGCTTTTCACAATGTTTCTTTAGCGGTCAGCATATACAGAGGAAAATAATAAATGTTTGTGATTAATGCGAGCTTGAGGAATACAGCAGTCATTCCATGTCTGATACGGTTTCCTCTAATTGTCTTGTTCATTGGTCATGAACAGAGACAGAAGAGGATGTCTTAGCCAAAGGCAGCAAAGCTGTGAACTTCCATTTGTTTTCAAACTACCAACAGAAAGGTAGGCAGCATACCTTCTGCTGTTAGTTGGTTTCCCCTTCGAAGCCAAATAATATTCAAAAGAAAGTGTGGTGTTTTGGGTCAGAAGATATTGTCAAATCAGTAGAAATTCAGCTAAGGGACTTAGTGTGTTTGATTAAATTATCAAGTCATTGTAATCCAGGTATGATATTCATGTTATTTTATAAACTATTCGTTCAATAGGCAGTTCAGAAATGTTGATGATAATCAACAGATTCCATGACTGCCATCCAACTATCTGCTCCAAAAAACATTCCTTTACTTAAATCTCATTTCCTTCTCCCAGCAAGGCAAAAACCTGGGGTAAAATGAAACACTGCATTTCCATGACATTAAAACAGCGTCACAAACAACAAATTAAATTAAAGAAATCTGTTTTAAAGCAATCCCACAAACAAAAATAAATATGTACGAACTGCATACTGTTCATATAAACACTTGTATGTTAGTGTGTCTCAATGTTATCCAGGTATAACATTATGAATATTTTATTCACCATCTGCTCAGCACTAAGAAAATTGCGACTTAATACAGTCATGTTCATCTGGTTTAAAAAGTTGTTAAAGAATTGCCAAATTGTCTTGGGATATAATGTCAAAGAAACGTCAAAGAAAGAGCTTTATTCCTGGAGCATCTATTTAGTCCATGATTGTCAAAGCTGAAACATCAGCGTAGTTCACGCTTTCCTCCTGAAAGATCCCTGAAAACAAAAATCTGTGTTACTGCTCGTTAACAGGCAAAATAGCCTCATAGGTCTTGGCCGTGTTTGTTCACCACTCATTTAACTACTGGTCAAAGTGTAAACAAACATCAGCTCCCACAACCTTTAGTCAGTGCCTCACACATGTAGGCTCAGTACTGAACAAATCACTCTGTTTCCTTTATGTAACTAACCCGGCACGGTACACAGGGGTTCTGTTGGCAGGTCTCACAGGGGTTCTGTTGGCAAGTCTCACAGTCAACCTTGAAGGTTGGATGGTCGTATACCAAACTTTGAGAGACTTCGTTACCCTTGACCCTGACCTCTTTTTTTGATGAACATATGAAATACATCTCAACAGTTGCTTTTTTTCAATCTTTGGAATGTTGCAACATTTTTTTTTTTACATTTTATCACAAACTGATGCAGAAAAAGTAATCCATGCTTTTGTTACTTCTAGATTAGATTACCGCAATGCTCTAATCTCCAGCAACCCTGATAAATCAATAAATAAACTTAAATATTAGCCTCTACACTGGCTGCCTGTTAAGTTCATGGCTGATTTTAAGGTTTTACTGTTAACCTAAAAAGCAATACATGGACTTGCTCCTACTACCCTGAAATGATCCAGCCATACATACCTACACTTAACCTAAGATCGCAAGATGCAGGTCTTCTAATTGTACCTAGAATTTCTAAATAAACAGCCTAGAGGCAGGGCTTTCTCTCATGGAGCTCCATTACTGTGTAACAATTTGCCAATTAAAATGCAGACCCAGTGCTAGCCTTCAACTGTCTACTGAAGACTCATCTCTTCAGCATGGTCTATGAGTAAGTGTAGTCTGGCCCAGGGGTATGAACAGGTTTGACACTGTCCACTCTAGCCAGGTGGGCCCTCATATCCACTGGGCTGCCCTCACTCCAATACCATTCGGGGGCAGAGTCACTGGCTTGCCGCTTTCTCTCTGTTGCGACCCCTCAAGCAATTGGATGTGAACTCTGCTGACCATACTCATCCCTCATTCAGGGTGGTTACAGTTAGTAGGTGTCCCTTTGGTTGATGCTTGGCAATGTGGGTTGACTGACTTCCTGCCTGGTGGGTCCCAAAAAGAGGACTGGTCGCTCCTCCGAGTCTGGCTCCACTCTAGGTTTCTTTAAAAAATGTCAGCCCCTATAGGTAGTTAACCCTAACCCTACCGTGGTTAGGGTTAACTACCTAACGTGTCCCAGTGTGCTTCAACACTGTAGTTGACAAATGTTATGACTGCTGTTAGTGTGAACAGCCCCGATTTCCAGTTTTTAACTTACGGGTTTAAATACACCCCTCATCCCCTTACCTTGGTCAGTTACCCACTGTTCGACAAAAGGGGAATAACAGTTTTACAATCAAAATGCATCAAATCCTACGTGTAAGCAACGTACCTCAATACTTCCTCCCAATCTCCTCCAGGCATTGAAACTGGAAAAAAAGCTTATGTAAAATAAAGACTTTCTATCAAGATACAGTAGAACCTCCCTCTCACCTTTGACCCTCACTGCTGATGGCAAGCAGGGGCAGCACAGGGCTTGACGGGCGACGGGCAGGAGCCTGGTCCCTCAGCGGGTTGTTCAGGGTTACATTGAACGTTCCCTTCAGAACTGTGTCCATCAAGGCTGGACTGAGCTGAGGGGAATAGAAAACAGCACCATAGGAAAAAAAAGACTTAAAAAACCTGAAATAGAACTATGCAAAATGGAAGTGAGAAAATCGTGAACTTTAATAACATTACATTTCGAAAAAGGGCAATCCCAGAAAATGAAAGCTAAAAACAAGTTTGACTTTTGCACAGCTCCTAACTATTCTATCATACAGAAGGTTATTTCATAGTTGGTAGTAGTCTTGGCAACACAAACGGTTGCAGAGTTTAGTTTTAATTTGAGTTAATAAGTCAAATCAAGTGTGCACGCCTGAGACCAAAACAAAACTGCACGCCTTTGGCTCCCCAGGAACAGGATTTGTGTTCCCGTTTCTCACAGAGGTTCAAGGTGACCTGCAGAGGTGAATGCGTGACCCTGTTTCTCGGATGAGCAGCCTAGTGAGAAGGGAAACTGTCCTGACTCTACTGTTAGTGAAAGATCAATAACCAAGGCAGATGTAGCTTCCAGCTACGGAAAGACGTGGGGGTGGGAAGCCCAAAAAAGGGAAGTGATGACGCCGCACTCCTGAAGGAGGAAATCTATATGGATTTATGCACAGATTAATGCGCAGATGCATCACTTGTCGGTGGATGGAAGACTCCCAGGTCATTTAGGGTCAACTTGACCCTTTAGTTTGACTGACAATCTGCAAAAAAACTAAATAGAATTCTGCCCTGTGTGTCAAAAAATACGACTGAATAAAATTTTACCCTATTTTTCAGAGTCAGTCGTTTCAGAGATGCTGGCACTACCCAACTACATGTACTACTACTGGGCTGCCAATGATCAGAAATGGCCGTATGGCTGCATGCTCCAGATGGTGCCACCTTGAGGCGCAGTCCTGCATTTCTACACACTCCTTCCTTGGTTGTTCTTTGCCGACACCCCCTCTCAATATACTGGCAGTCCTGTGGCACTTTCCACACTTAACATTTGATTATCAGTTTCGGTGTCATTCCAAAATATGTCTCCGCATCGACAACGGGTTCTATTAATCAGAACCACGTCCCCCCCCACCCCATACCTAATAGTCTCTGCTTTCTGTCTCTGGGTGAGGATTACCGCATACCAAGGCCTGTATGACAATGGACTCTTTTCTGGTTTCTAAATACTCTACCCGCCCCCTCACTTTTTCCGCTACCTGCAAGTCAGGCATTGTGTCTCCTCGCAGTTTTCTGGCTCCCGCGCCGAACCTCTCAGATCTATTTGGTTATTCCGTCATTGGACAAGCTAAATCTGCCTAGGAGCGGGTGATGGGCACGGCATTCCCAGAAGAGTGGTGGGATGAGGTGATTGAAAGGGTACACTCCACTACATCCTGTGCTCATCAAATTAAGCTGGTGCATAAGGCTTATGTTTCCAAGCTGCGGCTGAAGTAAATCCGAATGTGAACAATTAATGTGATAGATGTCATGACTCCCCATGTCACCTTAATCATGTGTTTGCTCTGTGCCCTGCCCTTAAAAATGATTGGGAATCCATTTCCCAAATTGTATCTGAAGTGCTAAACGTTGACCGGCAACCATGCCCCAACATGGTATTCCAGAAGCCCTGTCCTCATTAACCCCGTCCAAGCAGACATTGTGGCTTTTACTTCCCAACCGGCTCGACACGGTGTTCTCCTGAACAGCAAATCGGTTCACCCCCCTACCAGTTCTCAATGGCTATGTGATGTTGTTTTTTGTAAGTCTTGAGAAAATTAAGTATCCCCTCAGGGGCCCCAGTGGTGTTTTTTTACACAGGTTTTAGGGTTGAGTGTCTTATAGAAATAAATGTAAAAAAAAGAAAATGTTACGTATGTGTCAAAAATTCAACCGTTGACCTATCTCCCCTCCTGACTGCACTACGCCCATTAATGCCAATACAGACACATACCTGGTAAAGAACTTGGATTGATTTAATGAACTATTATAATTATGTTGTTACCTCCTCAGCGGGATTTGAGCATCAACTAAAAGCTTTGTGTAGCCTTTTTGTTGTTGCTTAACCAAATTTCACAAAAACATAAATGATGTCGTTGGGCAGATCACGCGAGGCAAACACTTCATGCCAGAGGAGGTTTACACAGAGCTCCAGCTCCCCCGGATTCACCACACGTCGACCCCGAAGCCCGCTGCCGTGGACGGAGCCACCACAGTAGGCAGAGTAGAGCAGTGTGTTGTTTCGCTGAAACACACAAACACATTATAGAAGCACTTCAAAGCACTACCTCCGTGTGACCCCCAAAAGCTCCTCCTAGACGTGGAATCCACAGAAACACAGGAAGACATCTGTATTCAGCTGAGCAAACGGTGGCCAGATCTGTATGCCGGAACAATACGCGGAGAGAAAGCGACGAGGTGCTTATCGATCCGTTTGATGTGTTTGGGATGGGTTCAGCGCTAGGGTATGCACCCTTCCTTCCTGCCCACCACACACACCGACACACACACACACACACCAGCCCAGGGAATCACCACTATGACGATGATGTGCAGGGGTCACAGGGCTACACACACACACACGAACACACAAGCAGACATGCAGACACAAACACATATACACCCACGCACAAGTTAGTTCGGGAAAAGAGAAAATCTGCCGTAGTCCATGAACCAGACCCCAGGACCACAGTGGGACCCACACTAACCACCACGGGTGTACAGCCAACCAGAAAGGCTCCAATCAAAGACACGTGCCTGTGTACGCAGGTCACACACTGGTAGAGCCCCTCCGAGGACACTAACAGACGCCCACTTTGTTCAGCTTGTGGTAAACTGACGGAAGAATCTGGTTCAACTTAATACAATGCTACACAGTGACCTAGTACTACTGACTCGTAGCGGGCCCTTAATGAAGGGAGCTTCTGTGCTGATCTTGTCGGTGAAAACCAGGAAGCGCTAATCAGCACAGCAATTCAGAGTGGCCCGGGGGAATCCCCGTCTAGTTTTCTGACCTCCTGCTCTGTGATGACAAGTGCCAGAGGGAGGAATGGGGGGGCAGCCAGAACAGCCTGGGGGAGAGAGGAAGGAGAACGGGGGCTTCCTTAAAGGGCAGAAGGGAAGGGTGGTGTTAGGGGAGGTGCTGGGTTGGATGGAGTGACCTGGCGTTTGGGTCAACCTTTGGGAAGTCACTGATCATGAATTGTCATCACCATCAGGACCTTGTCACAACTTCACGTCACCTGCCATCACAACGGTTGGAGAGTTACATATATATCTGAACAAGGTCTTCAATGGAAGCTTTTTGATCATCGGATCTGAAGTGTGGTGTCCCTTGTGGGGCTTTGTCTTACACTGTTACTTCTCTAAACTGTTGAAAAACAACCTGCCACTTGTCTTCCAGTAGTTAGAAAGGAGATATTTGCCGATGCACACTTCATGTCGGCACACAAAGCCAATGTGCTCAGTGACTCTTAAAGAGCAACAGAGTCGTCGTCTGAACCGGGGACTAACTCAAACACTTTTCAATTAATAGCACTGTACTTGGTTGAAAACCAGCTCTGAGAGCTAAACCTCAAGGAGTTCGTGTAAAAGGGGGCGGCAATGGAGCAGGTTGAGAAGGCTGAAGATGTGGGACCAGGGGTCTCGGGTCACAGGCTCAGAGGCTTTTACAGAACGGACCTCACATGGAACACCCTTCTGTCGTGAATCACGGTACAACGAGCACTGTTGAGAGAAACACACACACAATCTAACATACACCCACACAAACCACACGCATGGTTTATAGCTGTATTTTTGTATATTTTGTAATATTACAGTTTTAACCTTCCTTGTAATCTTTTCTGTAGACCCCAGGAGGAGTACCTGCTGGGGACTCAAGTAAACACTTAACAAGCCAACACACACGTCTAACTGATACATCTAGATACTATCCTGTACAATTTCATACCGTGTAGTTCCACAGAGCTGTCCTGACAGACTGATTTACATTTACGAGCCAATTACAGTGACATAAAGCTCATGGGCGGGAGTTCCAAATGGCACTATTCACTGTGCAGTGCACTTCTTTGTGCAGGGCCCTGGGATAGGGTAGAGGGTGCCATTTGGGATGCAACCAGTGAACAGCAAGGGCCACTTCTGAAGGGTTCCTCTACACTGTACTGTTTAATGCACCATAGCCAATTAACACTGACGAGAGGAGGGCGATCATATCAAACACCCCACTGGTTTTATTGCGGTACAAGGTAATTCCCAAAGCGTCAGAATAACAGAGAGGTGTGTAGCGAGGCATAGTGGAAGGCACTGACCATGCTCGTTAAGTCACAGGCCAACATCTATTTATATTTTCTACATTCATACACCGCTAAAAGAAAAAGGGAACACGTAATCATCACAGCATAACAAAGTCAATTAAACTTTAGGTATATCAATCTGTCCAGTTAAGAAGCAAAAGCGATTGTGAATTAATGACACCTCTTTTGCAGCAAATAGAAGTGACAATAGATGCACTGGAGAGGCAACAGCAAGACAACACCAAATAAAGGAATGGTTTTGTAGGTGGTGGCCAATTGCTCTCTCCTCATCCTTCCTGACTGATTCTTCTCTATTTTTGTGTTTGCTAGTGTCCTTGTCACTACTGGTAGCATGAGACAGTACCTACAGCCCATTCAGGTTACACAGGTAGACCAGCACCTCCAGGATGGCATGTCCATTTGTGCCATCCCAAGAAGGTTTGCTGCGTCTCCCAGCAAAGGACAGCAGGACATGGCCGTAAATGGGCATCAACCCAGCAGCAGGACCGGTATTTGCTCCTTTGCGGGAGAAGAAGTCTTACAAAGTAACCTCCAGCGGGCTACTAGTGTGCAAGTTCCTGACCAAACTGTCAGAAACAGACTCCATGAGGCCGGCAAGAAGGCCCGACATGAGGGCTCACAGCCCAGAACAATGCAGCTCGATTGGCATTCGCCAGAGAACACCAGAATTGGCAGAACCAAGTGGCCAGACTGTGAGGGCAGTTCCTGGATGATTTATGCATTGGGGCATACTTTTTTTTTTTTGATCATCATTGACATTTGTTACGAACCTGTGATATAAACTCACAGGTTAAAAAATAATGGCCCAATGCACTCACTTGTTGAAAATAATTTAGAAACATTTAGCTGAAAGCAGTTGTTAAGTTGTGTAAACTGATTTTCTATGGAATTCTGTAAGTTAGTACTTTATAGATTGACAATCTATGGTAGCCTAGTAATGAGTTACCTCATAGAGCAATGATTTATGAAAGTCTTGCAATGAATTACCTTATAGACCAATGTTCTGCACCAGTCAGTTAGGGAGTTACCTTATAGACCAGGGGTATTCACATTTTACCGTACGAGGTCAGGAGCCTGCTGGTTTGCTGTTCTACCTCATCATTAATTTATTCCACCTGGTCTCTAATTGGTGGGTTGAAATGAAAAAATTGAGTGGAACTGGCTTTGAGGTCCAGATTTGAAGACCCCTGTTATAGACTGATGTTACATGGTAGTCTGGTAAGGAGTAACCTGATAGACTGATGTTCTATGGTAGTCTGGTAAGGGGTTACCTCATAGACTGATGTTCTATGGTAGTCTGGTAGGGGGTTACCTCATAGACTGATGTTCTATGGTAGTCTGGTAGGGGGTTACCTCATAGACTGATGTTCTATGGTAGTCTGGTAGGGGGTTACCTCATAGACTGATGTTCTATGCTAGTCTGGTAGGGGGTTACCTCATAGACTGATGTTCTATGCTAGTCTGGTAGGGGGTTACCTCATAG
>JACXGK010001987.1:0-47015 GCA_016801125.1 Novumbra hubbsi | reverse complement strand
TAGAGGTCTAGTGTAGGGGTCTAGCGACTGTAGATGTCTGGCAACTGTAAAGCTTTAGTAACGGTAGGCAACTAAACAAGTTTGAGAAAATACATGAAACAAATGAGTCCAAGGTTTTCTTACGGTTTACATTCCCAGTCCCCTGGAGCAGAATCAGTGTCCAGACCCCCATTACTCCCACGGCCACACACAAGAGTAGATTCATGCCAAAAACTGCAGACTTGAGGAATACACATTCCAATCAAGATGAAATCAAAATGTGATTGCAGAAATGCATGGATGAGAAGTGAATAAATACACCAAATTCTGAAATGCTAATTAAATAATGGACTAAATGAACTTGGCGCGTATTTGAGAGCATGCTTTGCACACAGCAGGATCTATTTATATGCAAATGCATCTCTTGTTAAGGGCCTAGGTCTTGGGTAAAATGGGTGGCATAAATTATCCAAATAAGTCATGAATCTATCAATTTTGAAACAACATTTGAAAAGAAAGTCTAATTGAAGTAAATATTTGTCAAAGCACAAATGGGATTTTACATGGTATTTGGACGGGCTGACACTGGTCTGGCCTGTAGTGGGGTTCTGCATTCAACATACGCCCCTCCGCAAAGACACTTAGCAATTTGTACGGTTTGATTGACTCAAAGTAACATAACAAAGATGATATTATTTTAGATCCTTGTTCGCCCGTCGCCCCAAGATGACGTTTTGAGCGCCAATATGAAAGGCCCATTGACTTGCACACTTTTTCTAATGGTCTTTAAGGGACCAAGCTGGGGTGAGCAAAATTCCTCAATACAGGCTATCCATGTATGTAACACGAGTGTATCCTTTATATGTATGCGGAGGATACATTAGTGCAGTTTCAAACAATAAAGTGATTATCTAGCAAATATCTGAACACAGAAGATGAATGGGGTATTTGATGATGGCCGCAATCCAGTCCAGATATTAATGATGTCAACTTTCAATAACCGTCATGCAACTCTCACATAACACTTGTTGTTTCCATTGCTTCCCTCCACAAGGAAACCCTCTATGGTCATTATATTAGCTTGGCTTCAATACATTAGTGCCAAACCTGGCTTCAATTTATATAATACAGATGTATTTGATGATGTACTTTTTAAATATTTATTTTCTTGTGTATTTCTGTATTCTTGTACAACAAGGCTCAAATTGGTAGCAACATATAATAAGAAAAAAAAAATTCTTAGTATTTTGAAACTGCCTGTAAAACATTTAACTACTCTAGATATTTGACACGTATTGTCAGACGGTTTTCTTTAAGTAGAACTCCAGGTTCAGTTCGCCTGGGCCCAATCCAAGTACGGGATAATGACAAACAGACCTCAGATCAGTACCTGGGGTATCCGGATCCCTGCGCAGGAAGGAAGAGTCTCTTTGTGACGCGCTCAGGAAGGAGCTCTGGCGTTGCTTGCCGCTCTCACTCCTGGGTTCCGTACAGAAGGTGCGGCAGTAAGCCTTCTCAAAGGACTCCCGCACGTTATAGAGGTTGGGAGGGGGGCTGTCCTGGGGAGAACACCGAAAGAAGGTGCACGTTACTGTTTGTGAAGCAGAGAATATGGATGTTTCTGTGTGTCAAGACAGACAAACACACACACACCCCTGACCAGTTGCAATGGGTAACCAGAAGGGCAGTGTCAAAACACCGAGGCTAAGTGCTAGGTCCAGGCACTCTGCTGTGCATCGTGCATAACGACGGCTCTAAGACGTGGTCTATTGGACATACGCCGCACCCCCTTGCACCTGATTGCTCAGATATACCACAGTCATCAGCATTCAGGATTCGTTCATAACACTATTCATAGCTACATGACAAAGCTAGCACAGCCATGCTAGTTAATACTGTGATGCTAGATTCAGCGAAGACCCTTTATTATTTAGCAAAAGTGACAAGACAAATTCCATGGGAGAGGGCGTTGCAGAGTTTCTGTGCGCGATGGGAGTTCAACCCCGCTGCAGCAGCCATTGATAATGGCTGAACAAAAACCACTTTGCATTCCATTAGACTCTGACGTGTAACAAGTAGCACTCTATTCCCCACGTAGGGACTGGGGAAGGGAACAGGGTGCCGTTTTGGAGGTTAGACTAAAGAGACACATAATGGGAAACAAAAAGTGTTACTGTACTGCTTAATGACAATCAGGCTAAAATGACAGAACGATCTGGACGGGAACAAAACGGGTTGGAGCCACCCACGGTGTCGTACCTGCGGAGACCGAGCGAGATCCCAGTCCCTCAGAATGCGGCGCCGGCCGTCTTCACCACGCCATCTGTCACGGACTACAATTTGGCTGTAATTGCACCTGATGGCACGTTAACCACCGTCTCCATCACCTCTCACTCATTTACAGGAGCCACAATACATTTGATTACGGAGTGTCGCATCAGCCGTGTCCGTCCAATTCCCCTCCGTGGTTTATCGCCATCTATATGCATTTCCACGTGGGTTTTAATGAGCGCTCACACAAGCACTGACATAAAACATAATGAAACGGAATATTGATGTTGTTCCCCCCCTAATTAGTGTCCGGGTGTGTTGTCACTGTCTAAATGTTTGCCGTTCTTTTTAATACCTGAGGAACGTGAAGAATATTAAACGGGACAACTCAATTGGTTAATTAAGTGTGCGTTTCCAATGGGATCAGTGTCTGTATTTTTCCTTGTCATGAAGTTGGTTGGAATTAAATTGATGTTACTGAGGAGCTAGGAGGGTTCATAACATCTATTGTAGGAGGGTTCATAATATCTAGCGCAGGAGGGTCTATAATATCTAGGGCAGGAGGGTCTATAATATCTAGCGTAGGAGGGTTAATAATATCTAGCGCAGGACGGTCTAAAATATCTAGCGTAGGAGGGTCTATAATGTCTAGTGTAGGACGGTTAATAATATCTAGCGCAGGATGGTCTATAATATCTAGCATAGGAGGGTCTATAATGTCTAGTGTAGGAGGTCTATGATGTCTAGCGTAGGAGGTTTCATAATATCTAGCGCAGGACGGTCTATTATATCTAGCGTAGGAGGGTCTATAATGTCTAGTGTAGGAGAGTCTATAATGTCTAGCATAGGAAGGTTCATAATATCTAGCGCAGGACGGTCTATAATATCTAGCGTAGGAGGGTCTATAATGTCTAGTGTAGGAGGGTCAAATGCTTAAATTAAATGCTTCCAGCACCTGCACACATACCTATTACCTCAGCTTGACAACCTCACACTCAACACCATGCATATGACATGAGAAGGGTGTAGCCGGTACCCTCAGTCTGAAGACAAATCCTTGTCTCTCATTACACTTTAAAGCTCCCCATTAAGCACTAAGGACGATATTTTCAGACGGGAAGGCCATTTCAATATTTCACTCTCTCCCTCCTATAAATACATGTCTATATATACCCTCAGTAGAGCATGTTTAATTCAGTCTTCTTCGCACTCCACACCATAGGTTGAATAATAGTTCTCTGTGCAACATCTGTGTTCATGGTGGCAGAGTGCGATATGCTAGTGGAAGGGTAAACAGGATATGAAAAATTTAAATACATTCTTAAATACTTTTGGATGGCTTCTATCTCTCTCCATTTTACCCGCGCCCTTCCTTTCTTGCTCCCTGAACTTCACCTACCTCTTCCTTGTTCCTCGCTTCTCTCTTCCCGCCAGGCTCTAATTCAACCCCCCTTCCCTTCAACAAAGTTCCCTCCCACTGTCTGGACCATTTGGCAGTGCGCTGAGTGAACTAGTGTTGAGTTCTGGGCAAACACCAGGAGGCCCCATGGTACGGCACCCAGCTGGGTCCTCTCGGCTACCGGAGCACCAGGCGGTCTGCAGGCTCTTTGCTGTATAAACAGCCAGACCGGCCAAACCACACTGGGGCCTCGCTTTGTCGTAAATCCCTACACACTCCCAGCATCCCTCGCTCCCACTCCTCCACAAACATCTGTCTCCACACTCCAGATGTGGGAAAGGAATACATAGAGGACTCTAAAATACGAGTCAGGCTTCGAGATCTCCGTCTTCCCCGGCTGTCGGACCAGAGGACAGCTGTGAGCAGTGCCTACTGATAGAGACAACGTAGTATCCGCAATATGGAGAAAGGCTGAAGTCCAGATGCTGAACCCTCACCTTGAAGAGGTGGGGAAACATTGGTTGGACGGGAGGTCAAATTGTGTTTTCCTCTTTTCTCTAGTTCTTACAGTTTGACAGCCCCCAGCCCCCCAACAACGGTGCAATAAATACAACCTAATTTGTTGTCGTTCTTCTCCTTATATTAACCTAATTAAATCAAAAGGAATGCGTGCAGTGGTAAAATTGAAACAGAACCTTCTTCCTCTGCTGTGTCAAACGTGTTACCATCTGCTGACCCAGCAGCAACTGCCAGGGGTTAGACAACAAATATTGTCTATATCCTACATATAAAAGGTGTTTTTCCTAAACAGATCAATAGAAAATACATTTCAAAAGCAAAGAAGCATGATCCTGACATTCAACAGACCAAAGGCAATGGCCATATTAAAAACGGATCCACTTCAAAGTCTGCTTCCAACAGACTCGTTCTCTCCTTAAGACAGTTTGCCACATGATCAATAAGGGCAAAACTATCAACAACAAGAGCCTGCGTGCTACACGGCAATGCTGCGCCTATCAATGATCTTAGTTTGTTGTTTGATAACCTGTTATGTATTAGCAATTACGTTGGGTTCCGTAACAGTGGGCTAGTGTGACCGGAACCGGGTCCAGGGGAATACGCTCGATGTAAAACGAAACCAAAAACTACAGACAGCCTGGTCAGAAACCAGCATTCCCGATAACAAGGTGATTTTAGTGGTAGGGCACAGCTATGCAAGACTAGTAGAACTGCACCTTTAAATGGAGAATAAGACTGACGTTTGGACAATTCGCACACCTCGTGAACCCTCTATCACGCTCGCTGTCATTCTCTTATCAATCGCTCGCTGTTCGTCACCGTTCAACAAGCAATGAAAATGGAAAGAAGGTTACCATTCTAGGGGACAATGGCAAAACGCTGGGCTACTCACCAAAATAGTGCTAGGCAGCACCACCTTGACACGGAGCGCACACTCACGGCACGTACATCAGATCCCTGCTAACGTTAATTAAACGTCATGTCTTTTAACCCTAATTAGTTATTCTGCTAGGAGCTGACTTATTCAGCTATCTAGCGCGATACCTTATTTTCATAATGATATAATATGTAGAAAGGAAGAAGGGAAAAAAGGCCAGATTATACGTCCATGTGCCCACGTCATCAAACCATATGGCTGTAATGCCAAGGAGGTCGCATGAAACGTTTTTTTGTCGCACCCTCAAGGCCAAACAAAACCACATTTTAGAGTTCAGCTATACGTATATATACCTAAGCATGCGAGCGTTACTTGCCCACTCTTTCTCAAACGGTGTAGGCGATGAAATTGTTTTAGGACCGAAACGTCTATACCTGATTGGCAGTAATGGTTGATGTGTTAGATAACACCCACATGAAAATGAATTGGTCAGTATTGGCCAGGTCTTTTGATGTTGTAGATTGGATAATACCATGTTGTCAGAACCTGGACCACAGATACCACACACCAGATTACGTGCGTGTCGGTCATTCCAACCACGGGAAGTAGCGATTTATGCGGGGGGTATTCTAAAGGTCGGAAAATATTAATTGAGGCGAACTTGTTCCTTGTGTAGAGGCTGGCTATGTACCAGATTTAACCACTCCACACACAGGGTGAGGGGCGTGAGCATATCTCCTGTTATTCTTGCAGTGTGACCAATTGGTAATGTATTGCATGGGATTTACATTTAACATTTTGCAAAGATTCACCTTTCTACGCCTTATCATGTCACGGAAATGTACACTTTAATTTTACACAGATGGAAAATGATAACCACCGCTAATAAATACAACAGGGTTTCTGCAGTGATGCCACTGAAACACTAATGAATAAACCAAGAGAGAAAAGAGACAACGGTAAAAAAAAAAAAAAAAAACTTTAATCATAACCCTACACTCTGAACTAAAATGGATAATGTGGTCGCTACAACAATTTTCCTTCTGTATCGTGTTCAAGAGCATAACAGTAATCTCTCTTTGGCCTGACACAGCAGTTATAAAGCTTTTTTCCCTACTCTCAGTAGGGGCATTCAAATTTTATTTTTCCTGAGGCTGTGGTTTCACCTCCAGTCAGTTGATCAGACATTATGTTTGATGTGATCCAGAGATCCTCTCTAATCCATAGTGCTAGAAGTTGTTGAAACCTCTGGAATGGATTAATCTGAGTTTACATTGGCACCTAATGAACTAGGTTGAGACTTCGACCAGACACGGAAAGGTTCAAAACTAGTGCACTGGACGTAAACCTTGAAAGGTCAGGAAACTCCCTAAGAGCGGTCAAAGTAATGATCTAATCATACAGAAAATTGGGCCCAGCTGTCTAACTGAGTCAAATGATAGTACAAGAACAGCGATCCTAACATAATCAAATATCAAATCCTAAGTGTATTGGAAGTCACATGTTAACAACAATCTCTGTCATTATATAGCTAACTACCGCTTACATATATCAAATTAAACCTTGCACTGCAGTGCGCCTTTGTGGGGGGGGGGGAGTCACAAATCAATTCCTCCTCTCAAATCGATTCCTCCCTTCACAATCACCCGCATCATCTGCCCCTCTGTCGGGGTCAACACTTCACGGGGAACGACGTGGACCAAGTCCCGACCGGAATGTTCCGGCGGCGCGTGAAACGCACGGTGGCACCCGCAGGGCGTGGGGCGGACAGGGGTCTCGGCTCGATGAGAACGTTATTACACCGCCCTTCAGGAGCACCGGTCAATACAGCCGCAGGACTTTGGATGTCGACAGCGGCCCCGTTCATCTCCCCCCGTCCCGGGTCCCAGCGCTGCTCGGGAAGAGTGAAGGTACCGGGCCGAACGTGTGACCCTGAAGCTGCGGACGGACGCCTCATCGTGCTTGTGTCCCCCCCCCCCCCTTCACCCCTGTCTCTCTCACCGTCACTCGTTTGACGACTGACAGCACAATCCATAGACACCTCCCTTCCCTGGTTCTGCACACCGTGTCAATGATTCCTCCTGATAATCACAGGGCTGATGCCGGGTGCTTCTTACCAACCACACTCTCACGCCCGGGTTCAAAGACTGCCTTTTCCCACTTTCCTGTCCATTAATGCATGAAAGGAGGGCCGGGGTTTACGTACAATACTTCTTACACCATTATGGTGCAATTGCCATAGCCAAAGTCCTGTTAATCGACAGAACCATCCTAACTCCAAACAGTTGTCTGCACATCTCGTGCCGCCCAATTTGAAGTAAAACACTAGCTGTATCTCCACGACGGTTCCCGTATGTGCATGAAAAAGGGAAATAAGTTGTCCCTAAAGAGTGTGTCCTATAAGAGACGCGCCTCCAGCACCAGCAACATGTAGGCATCTGTTTTACCTGTTTAAAACCTTCACACACACACACACAACTGCCTTTACGCAAATGCTCGCTCTCTCTCCTCGCTCGCCCACCCGTAGCAAATGGCTTTATGTCTGTCATTGTGGATCAGCTGTCATTTTCATTCTACTCTATTTCACCACCGTAATTAAACCGATGTAACTGCTGTTCAGTAGATGTATGTTTGGCAAGGCTCGTAATTATCTTTGGCCACTTTAATTCGATTGATCATGACCGTCACTCATGTTGACAAAAATGGAGAAAAGAGGACTTTTTACTCTCATGTCATAACCACGGCACGGAAACAAACTTGTCAGCGCCTGTTAGTAGATGCAACGAGCGTAGGGCTCATATGAAAGGTGTCTCTGGGTTTTTGATATTCTGGATCTTCTGTCCCTTTACATAACCGGTGCTAACATTGACAAGAGACATAATAACACATGCGCTTTGTCCTTCCTCGTCAGCCTAGAGGATATTAACAAGCCGTGTTTTGACCGACAGGGATGATATTCTCCGTTGATTACTTCGGGGGGCGGCTGCTAGAACGCTGTGTTGCCGTTTTCTGCTGTGAGGCAATTATCGAGGTACAGCTCCTCGTGACACCGACGGTTCCAGATTGCATGCGGCTACATTACAGCTGACAGATATTGGCAATCACTGCTCGGTGCTCGAACACAATGCTTTCTTCCGAGGGAGGGATGGAGGAGAGAGAATTCACTGATCTATAGATGTGGGGAATTCTGCCCAGGGGCTAGCATCAGTCTGAATGAAATTTGACCGCTACTCGTGCCGGCACCTGACCTCTCCGTGTAGAGGTTAAATCCATTATCTACAGGGCGACTTCATTCATTTGAGCCCTGTGGCTCCTTCTCGTTTCTTTTCCCATCACTTCTGTAATTTCCCAAATAAGACGAGGGAATCGGCCCAACTGGCACACTATTCCCTTTGCAGTGGACTGGTTTGGAACACGTCCCACGCGGGGCCTAGTCAGATGTAGTGCAATTAATAAGGAATTTGTTGCTTTCTGGAACTTTACTCCATCTACCCTACTCCAACCTCAAATCACTAAATACTGGCTACATGAATAGTTGGTTTATGAATGGAATACTAAAAAAGAACACATAAGTCATACAACACATAAAATTCAGAATTGTAAAATCAGAAACAGATTTCCCCAAATTTGGGAAAAATGTGACCAGCTTTTTTCTTGCTTTTCCATCCAGTACCCCGGCCACCTCTGTCTCCACTTCTTCAGACTTTCTAAGCCAGTATGTCTTGCAAGAACATAAAAAGAAGCTGGATGTTTAGAACAAAGGAAGGAATGGAAAGTTACTTCTCCCCACCAAAGACTCTGATTAGCCTCTGATTAGCCCCTTTTAATATCCCTCGCAGTGGCATATGGGGAGAAGGTGAGGCACCGCATGGGGCTAACCGCTAACGCATCTCAGGGTTTTTCATTAACTGCCCATAAAGTACGCCCAGCGTGGAACTATTACAACGCCTTCAGATGTAGATCCACACTAGTCTGCTCAGGCCACCGGGTGTGTCTCTCTGTGTGTGTCTGTGTGGGTCTGTCTGTGGGTCTGTGTGTGTATGGCATGTCTGGGTATGTGTACCAATAGGGGAAGAGAGAAACTAGAAAATAATCACAGAAATCATGAATGCCCCTGGATAACGCAGAGGAAATTGTCATGCTATAAAATCAAATCATACCATCTCGCTGTTATTGTCTACCAAATGACGCTGTATGAGGAGACGGCAATACCAGGTCGTCTGCCCGTCGTCAGATTATTCCAAGTGTCTCCTACTACAAACAAAGTGGCCAGCCTACTGCTGATGGGGGACAGTTTGGCTGATGTCTGCCTTCAAAAGATGAGCAATAATAACACTTCTGAGGACCTTTATCCATCTGCCTCGGTAGCTAAAAGCTGTTTTATGAGAAATGCATCCTAGTAAATGCCGTTCTGTCAACCGTGGTCTACGTTGGTTTGGAGTGGTTCATGGATGAGCTGGTGCCTCTTTTATCATCCCTGTCGAAAAAGCTCAAAGCACTCTTTGACTGACATGCACAGGCGTAGAACAGAAATGTGTCTACATCAGACACATTTGCCATATGTTTTGGCACACTGTTATCTGATCTTGAACCAAAACCTAATATTAGTAAAAAAGGAACAACCAACACAACATCAAATGTTTTGCTTATTTCTTTTTTTTTTTTAAATAAAGGTGTGCAACCAAGTGTGAGTGTCAAAAACGTCAAAAACCCTTTGACACAAAAACCGCAACCAAATGCTTCCAGTAGTTATTGATCAGTCAGTGACATAGCCATGTAGGAATTAAATCATGCAGGAATTTCCTTATAGCACAGTGTCTTTCTGATGACAGTCATCAAAGTCCTGAACATTGACCTTCGCCGTGAGTCCTGCAGATCCAAGGATTTTCTAGGGTTCTTTGTCATTTCATGGCTTGCTATTTTAGAGATGTTGCCAGGACTCTTAGGAATGGCTTTGTAACCCTTTTCAGACTGATAATCACCAACAACTGTATTACGGAAGTGTTCAGGAATGTCTTTTGATCGTGGCATGATGAACCTGTGTGTGTTAACAATGCCAATCTGATGGCAAAATTTGTGCAATTTATCTTAGGGAAGCCTGATTGTTTAGCAAGGTATTCAACCATCTGACCTTTAGCAATAACTTCAGGAACTTTAGGATTGCATGTTTCATTAACTAGCAGACCAAGAAAATCAAGGCAGTACCAAACTGTTGTTAATTTCTCTCTGAATCCCTCTTCATCTTACTCCAAACCACACAACTTTCAGACCAAATTCCGCATGAAAAGAATGCAACAAATCTGACATGGCATATACTTTACAGCACGCTAGCTGAATATTATTCATTGACACAGCATACGACCTTGAGAGCTAATACAATTTAAAATAACGTCACATTTGTTAATCTTACACTGCCCAAAGAATGCAGTTGGACACTTGCAAACTACTTTCAGAGAAATGTTAATTAAATAGTAACTAACAGTAACAATAACTCGATTGTATGCTCAGTATTAGTGTAATGTGTCCATACTGATCTAAATGTTTTGTACAAAAACATCAAACTCCTCACCCTCTCATAACGATTTAAGTCTTCTGTTAACATTTACTTTGTAGAAGCACTTGCTTTCTGTTCTTCTCTACAAAGGAGGTTCCTTTTGAGGTACCCTCCCTCTTATATCTGCTGGGTGATAGAGCCGTGGGAGTCAAAGGTTAAGTTATTCTAACTTCAAGTTGTGTCCCAATGTAGTTCCAATGTAACAGCCAGACTAGGCATTAGTTTGGCTAAGGAATGATGTTTCATTTGGCAAGTACCAGTGAAATGCATGCATTCCTCAATGAGTACACTTTATGAACATATATTCTCCATAAACCCATTTAGATTCAAAGTTATTTGGTCAGACAATGCTAATTTTGACAACAGGAAATGTTTGGAAATAAAACGTAAAAGCAACCAAACAAACTACATAACAAGCACTTCTTTCAAACCCCTTCCCAAAGTCTGCTTGTCGGTGACACCAGTGAATGTGATTTGGCTGAAAGTCTCATCCAGAGCAATTACGGATATGTTTTTTACTTTTTGTTTCTTACTGTCGGCTAGGATATTCAACCATCAACCTTCCAGTCACCGGCCCAACACTTCAAACCCCTCACCCAGGACTGCGGCTAACACAGTGAAAGGTGGGTTTGGCCGTGCCAACTGATCATTATAATATCAATGTTGTTTAGAAGTGAGGGGACCCGGACATGTATCTTTTCAGGGGGCCCAATATCCCTGGCAACGGCCCTGGCCTCACCTGAGCTATATAGCTGCAAACCTAATTACCGCTTCCCAAATGACCCCTAGTCAAGCCCCTATAGAGGGAATACGGTGCCATTTGGGACCCAACATACAGCTGGTGATTCATTAAAAACAAAAGCGGGAAATTAATTACATGTCTCGTTTTGTGATGGTCAGGATTTGGTCAGTCCCAGGGGAATTGGGGCGTCGCTGTGCGTGGACTAAATTGGCAGGGTTTGCCGCATCTGGAGGCTTCAGAGTGATTCGGGAGAGATGTTGCCAGCTGAGATGCCTTATTTACACAGGCCAACTTAAACCCTGGCATTTTACACTGACCGGCTGCACAAACAAGCACACATGTGACCAATGAGATACGCAAGAAACGTATAACTGAGGCCGGTTCCCCGGCTGGGGGACTAGTGGCCGCTACTCCTAGGGGAAGGGGCGGGTGTGTCTCTCAAGCTGTCTGACAGTACGTCTGGGATATTCTATCTAGTTTGCATTCCATGCAGGTATGTGCTAGTAGGTAATGCCGATGGGGGTGCAAAGACAAGGAAAGTAATAACAAGTATCCCAGCATGTGGTCTTACTTTGGCCAGCAGGGACACGGCGAGTCTTCCAATGCCAGATTTAAACGCGGCTGTTGGCTGCTTCTTGTACAGCTCCTCCGTCGTCTTCTCTACCTGCCCACACATACGAACATGTTTCACTGTGTAGGTGAAATTTCGTACCTTTAAAAATAACAATTGTACCTAATCCCTAACCCTAACCTACCCATAAACTCAACCTATCCTTTTTGCCTAACCTAAACCTAACCTTTAATGGATGAAGTTAACACCAATTCTAACCCTAAAGTCAGGCAAAGCCTCTATTTAAAAGTGAGGACTGGCCAAAACGAGGACCATGACTTTGCATGACTCTAACAGTTACTATCGTACACACAAACACACACATGCAGGGAGAATTTGCTCTGGAATCACCCCTGCTGCAGGAAACTCATCAGAGGAGCAGACACCAGCCTGGTCTCGCTACCCTGGTGTCATCGGTTTACCTTGTACTGCCCTGGCCCGGGGACGTTCACCTCCTCCCTACGGTGGAGCCCCAGGCAGCGTTGGGCAGTCGAGCCGAAGCCTCCCTTCCTGGTGCTCTCCAGGTGGGCCTTCTTCACGCTGTCCTGTGCCAGGCCATGCTCAAAGATATTGTAGGCTCCAGGACCTGAGGTGGGAGAGCAGCTCTGCGTTCGTTTGTTGGCATTAAGAGGGGTTGTAAATGGATAAATGTGGGGGGAATCACTCGGTTGGATACCCCACGCCTACCTTGATGCATTAAATATCTCGGTGTTACGCAGACCACCACTAAAACCCAATGCATAAAAGCACACTTACTGACGTTTCAGTCATCACAGAGAATATATCTAGCAGCCCTCTATGTACTTGGCAAACAGTGGCCTTTCCAGAGGATGTGCTAATGTCATTATATATCAGACATAAAACACATGGCAGGCCCTACATAACATCAATACACACCAGGTGGATCGTGAACTGCTATCATTGGTAGATTAAATGCCATCGACATATATTACGTTTTGCATCTGTGACTTGGGGGAAGTAAAAACATTTGTTTGTTTTTTCTTTTGATGTACTTTATATAATGGTTTGTGAGTTTTATTAAGTGTTTTTGTGTATTAAATGCATACAGCACCTTTTCTTTTAAAAAGTAGGGTTAGGAAAACTAGAATAGTTTGGTTGAATTGGTTGCGAATTCTCCAAGGCTTGGAACATGATACAAGATAAACTGTATTATTTACAGGCTTTTGTCTTTGTCAATTATTTTCATGTAAAAATGTACAGTATTATGTGTAAATCTACATTAACATGTGTACACATACAGTATCATTTGCTATTTTACAGTACTTATGTTTAAATGTACAGTATTATGTGTAAGTCTACAGTACGATGTGTAAATGTACAGTATTATGTGTAAGTCAACAGTACCATGTGCTAATGTGTCTAATCGCCAACACAGTGTCCTGCAACACCTTAACAAATCATGACACAGGAAAAATCTGTCATGTAAGTAACAGGGTGTGTTTGATCGGGGTGTGGACACACAAACATATAGTTACACAAACAAAACAAAATTGTAAACATGCACACACACACACCTGGAATGGACAGCTTGCGGCTGTCAGGGAAGAATCGCACAGTGGTCAGGCCAAATGGGCTTCTCTTCATTCCTGTGGTCTTCTTGAGGCTCTCCAGGGCACAGCGTGGGTCGTTGTAAACGCCTACAGGAGGGGCCTGCTCCTTTACAGCAGCGAACCTCTGACAGACAGACACCATACAATGCACACGTCTGATTGCGTAGTAATGTTTGACAGCATTATTATCTAGAGGCCCTGTCTGGCTCTGAATCCTCTTATCATCTAGAGGCCCTATCAGGCTCTGAATCCTCTTATTATCTAGAGGCTCTATCAGGCTCTGAATCCTCTTATAGTCTAGAAACTCTATCAGGCTCTGAATCCTCTTATAGTCTAGAAACTCTATCAGGCTCTGAATCCTCTTATCATCTAGAGGCCCTATCAGGCTCTGAATCCTCTTATCGTCTAGAGGCTCTATCAGGCTCTGAATCCTCTTATAGTCTAGAAACTCTATCAGGCTCTGAATCCTCTTATCATTTAGAGGCCCTATCAGGCTCTGAATCCTCTTATCGTCTAGAGGCTCTATCAGGCTCTGAATCCTCTTATAGTCTAGAAACTCTATCAGGCTCTGAATCCTCTTATCATTTAGAGGCCCTATCAGGCTCTGAATCCTCTTATCATCTAGAGGCCCTATCAGGCTTTGAATCCGAATATTAACAGTTTAAATGATAATTTATTACAATACTTATACATATACTATTTCGAGTGTTACAATGCATACCCATGTGCTGTCTAGAGTATGGCACTGCATCAAAATTACTATCCCAACTTAATCAGCCAGGAAAACAAGTCAAAGAGCAGTCCTGGAAAGATACTACATGAGTAAAGATCCACTTGTAACAGACATCAAACTCTTCAGCTCCTCAGCATTAAATTGGAAGATGATTTGGCACTTGAAAATGCCAGAAGGTTCACTCTGAGAAACCCTGTCTCCCCACTAACCGAGGACACTCTTTCCTTCAAACCCAAACACTGCAAATCCATTTGAACTTCCCCCATTTATACATGTAGCACATGAAAAGAAGGAATACATGATCAGGAGCGCGTTACTAACTGAACGTGCCAGATTATATTATGCTTCTGTAGCTGATGTGGGCTGAGGTCTGCAGAACCAACCCAGATGAGAGGGTTGGTGAGATGGAGAAGGGTGGGAAAGGAGGGAGGATGGTTGGGTGGGTTAGGGAGAGATGGCGTGTGCTGTGTGGGACCAGGAGAGCGGGATGAGAGAGGCCGAGGGCCCCTGGCTGAGCGACGTGGAGCGACAACTTCACCGTGCAGAGTGGCGTGCTGACATCGTTGGCCCAGGAAAACCAGGTCAGAACAGTTAACTCCTACAGGCCGAAATGCCCTGCACATTCCACAAGGGTGACCAACCCCCTCTCCGAAGCACCAGCAACCTGTCTTTCTCCCCAGATCCAACCTGTCTGTCTCTCCCCAGATCCAACCTGTCTGTCTCTCCCCAGATCCAACCTGTCTGTCTCTCCCCAGATCCAACCTGTCTGTCTCTCCCCAGATCCAACCTGTCTGTCTCTCCCCAGATCCAACCTGTCTGTCTCTGCAGCTCCAACCTGTCTGTCTCTCACCAGCTCCAACTTGTCTGTCTCTCACCAGCTTCCACCTGTCTGTCTCTAACCAGCTCCCGTCTGTCCGTCTCTCACCAGGTATCCACCTGTCTGTCTCTCACCACCTCCCACCTGCCTGTCTCTCACCAGCTCCCGTCTGTCTGTCTCTCACCAGGTGCCCTCCCGTCTGTCTCTCACCACCTCCCACCTGCCTGTCTCTCACAAGCTCCCACCTGTGTGTCTCACCAGGTCCCCAGTCTGTCTCTCACCAGCTCCCACCTGTCTGTCTCTCACCAGGTCCCCAGTTTGTCTCTCACCAGCTCCCACCTGTCTGTAGAGAATTGTAAAGTGTTTAATATGCAGGTGGAGCTGTTTCAAATCCAAGTGGGGAGTTAGTTCAGGGATGAGTGTGTGTGTGTGCATGTATGTGTGTGAAGATGGAGACAGCGCTAATTAAGACATCTGTCAGGAGTTTCTTTTAGTCTATCTATCAATATGATGCAAACAGAGTTCTGCTGAAGTGTAGAGGGTTTCTGTGGCGATCTGAGCTCTTCCTAATCCAACAAAGGAATTCCTCTGAGTCTTGAGTCCCAAATCGCATCCTATTCCCTATATGGTGAACTACTGTTGTTTAGAGCCCTTTACCCCCTAGTCAAAAGGAGTGCACTAAAAAGTACCAGTTCCAGTGGGGACGCATCCTGAATCTGAATGACGAAATAGCCTATTTTACACTGACAGCCCAGCTGAACTCCTGTGTATCCCAAAATAACCTGTAGATTCCTGACATCTGGAATCTGGGCAGACAGGCTTGAGACGCAGTCTATGAATCTCTAGCGTGGTACGTCTGACTGAAGGCTCCAGTCCTCCTGCACGGTCTCCCAAAGCAGGCACATCTGCATTTCACTGTACCTCAGTCTGAGAGAGGAATGGAGGGACGAACACTAGATTGCCACAAGGGTTGATCGGCTTCTCAAACTGGCTCCTGATGTGGTACTGGCCAGGACCTGGTACTCCCTATAGAGCAGACAGAACAGACAGTCAGAACAGACAGAGCAGAGCAGACAGAACAGAGCAGACCGAACAGAGATGAGAGAGGAATGATGGGGGAAGGATAATGGAGAGAGAGGAAATATGGTGGAGGGATGATGAAGAGAGGGATGATGGGAAGGGATGAAGGGGAGGGATGATTAGGAGAGAGGGATAATGGGGGAGGGATGATAAAGAGATAGGGATAATGTGGGAATAATTATGGGGGAATGATGATGGAGAGAGAGGGATGATGGGGGAAGGATGATAAAGATATAGGGATAATGGGGGAAGAATTATGGGGGAATGATGATACAGAGAGAGGGATGATGGGGGAAGGATGATAAAGAGAGAGGGATGATGGGGGAAAGATGATAGAGAGAGAGGGATGACGGGGAGTGATGATGAAGAGAGAGGGATGATGGGGAGGGCTGATAAAGAGATAGGGATAATGGGGGAAGGATGATGTGGGAAGGATGATGAAGAGAGAGGGATGATGAAATGAAAGGGATGATGGGGGAAGGATGATGAAGAGAGAGGGGTGATGGGGGAGGGATGGTGGAGAGGATGCAGGATACCCAGCCCAGGCTCCAGCGAGGGGAGTGGAGTGGGCCCTTAGATTGAAGTTCTCCTCTCTAATCCGGTCCATCCAGCCTCCCTAGGAACAATGACTCCAACATGTAACATGATGTATTGACCATTAGAGTCCACAAGGATGACGTTGGTTATAGAGGACACACACACTGTCCAAGTACGCACGAAAGCTAAACAAACGTGCACTGGCAGAAAAAGCTGGACAAACACACACACACAAATACATTTAAGCTGTGAGAAATAATGCTGTCTGGGAGAATGAGGCGCTGTGTGTGTCTGCTCCGTGTGCTGCTTCTGTTTCTAGGCAGCAGTGCAACCCTTCAGAGGCCAGCCCAAGGTTGTCGCGCCCTACATTACACCACACTACAGCCAGCGCATAACATCCCTAACTCTCCTGTGTGGAGCTTGTTGGTTCTGGTCAAAATAAATACGCTATAAGAGGAATAAGGTGTCACTTGTGATGCAGCCATGTTCATTGGTAGAACCGCAGAGCGGTGGGTAGAATGTATTAAGTATGTAGGTGGCAAGGTGACATGATTTAGGGTCACTTCCATTTAGGACCAAAAATGAGACTTCCATTTAGGCGCCCGAAAAGCAGTGAGGAAGAAATGTTAATCTGCAGGTAATCTATTGGCTAATTGAACTATGTTCTACTGGGTTTTCTCAACTCCTGAAGGTACCCTAGAGGCTGAACCTCAGGTATTACACCCAGGACATCAGATGATAGTACAGAACTCCATTGTTTTACCATCGCAGCACATTATCCACTACTCCCAGCCAAACCTGTGACACAGGAACCCTCTATCAAGGACGGGGCAGGTTCATTTGCATAGCCAGCCACCCCTGACCCATCCTAGAACCATTAAAATGGAAAAATGTGTTGTGTGTGGACTTCCAGCATGGTGGGTCCTTGAGGTTGGTTCACCTGCCAAATTGGTGTGGAAAATACTGGTTATAGTGGTTTAATGGACAGGTTTAGTCATACTGGTTACAGTGGTTTAAAGGACAGGTTTAGTCATACTGGATATAGTGGTTCAAAGGACATGTTTAGTCATACTGGTTACAGTGGTTTAAAGGACAGGTTTAGTCATACTGGTTACAGTGGTTTAAAGGACAGGTTTAGTCATACTGGATATAGTGGTTTAATAAACAGGTTTAGTCATACTGGTTATAGTGGTTTAAAGGACAGGTTTAGTCATACTAGTTATAGTGTTTAAAATAAACAGGTTTAGTCATATTGGTTATAGTGGTTTAAAGGACAGGTTTTGTCATACTGGATATAGTGGTATAAAGGACTGGTTTAGTCATACTGGTTACTGTGGTTTAAAGGACAGGTTTGGTTATACTGGATATAGTTACTGGCCAGAATGGGGTAATTTGGTGTCAATTAACTGAAAGAGTAGTGTGAAGCGACTCATTTCCAAAGTGACTTGGAACCCCACCCTTACACCCAGTGTGGTCACCAGTGAGGGGGAGGAAAGGCCCGGGTTCTGGGGTCCTGATGGGCATGTTGGTACTGGCCAGTCTGCTACGGGGTGGTGCCAGTCCCCCTCTAATGATGATGGATGGGAGCCCAGCCAGCAGTGGGGGGGTCCACAGCACAAATCCCACACTGACAGGAGTAGGGTAGCCACACACACACACCACTGTCTGACCATACACACCTGACCCTCCTCTACCCACACAACCTGGGGTTACCCATGGATAGGGCTCCTGTGTCCCTGGACTCACCTGTCTCTGCCCCAAGGGTTCACGCTGCTATATTATGGTGCTAGTGGAGTAGGGTCAGAGACAGGCGTGTCCTACTCCTTAAACTTAGGAGGACATGAGCCCCTGGACCACAGCTCAGGACTATCAGGCCCAAAGACACACAGCTGTCCCTGTCCTAAGTCTTCCTGGTTGTGATGCAGATCAAGTAGCTGACGTTCTGAAGAAGACAACGGTTGTAAAGCAGACAATGGTTGTAAAGCAGACATTGATTCTGAAGCAGAAATAGAGTCTAAAGCGAACAACACGTCTAGAGCAGACAACGATTCTGAAGCAGACAACGGTTGTTAAGCAGACAACGGTTCTGAAGCAGACAACGGTTGTTAAGCAGACAACGGTTCTGAAGCAGACAACGGTTGTTAAGCAGACAACGGTTCTGAAGCAGACAACGGTTGTTAAGCAGACAACGGTTCTGAAGCAGACAACGGTTGTAATGCAGACAACGGTTCTGAAGCAGACAACTGTTCTGAAGCAGACAATGGTTCTGAAGCAGACAATGGTTCTGAAGCCGACAATGATTGTAAAGCAGACAACGGTTGTAAAGCAGACAACGGTTCTGAAGCAGACAACGGTTCTGAAGCAGACAATGGTTCTGAAGCAGACAATGGTTGTAAAGCAGACAATGGTTCTGAAGCAGAAATACAGTTTAAAGCGAACAATAGGTCTAAAGCAGACAACGGTTCTGAAGTAGACATCTAAAGCAAGATCAAAATGTAGGGTTAGGGGGGTGAGTAAATCAAACCTAACCGATTGGAACAACATGCAATGGTAGTATATGAAGACATCAAGCATCATTAGCCAGCAACCACTACTTATACCAAATCTTTACATTCAAGAAAATTTGCAGGTGATTAACAGCTACTTATTATAGAGTATGGTGAAGCTACCCATAGATATTAAAATGGTGTGAGTTATCACTTCCCAACCAATGATTATGTTAAGGCTTGCGGGATGGAAAGCTGATCCTAGATCTGTTCCTTTGAAAAACTTCAGCCCATGCTAACTGATCACATTTTAGAAGTCCAAAGTCTGTCCAAATGTGAGGCTTGACTGCCACCTGGTGGTGAGTGGTATAACGGCAAGAGCGGAGAGACGTCACTCCACCGTTGAAGGCTGCTTGCAACAAGCATGTCATAGGAAACAGTTACAAACAACAGCACCCCCAAAGAAGGTGTCACTGGCAAAAAAAAATGACAACATTGGGAAAATTCCAGAACCTTAACGTTAGAGGTTTGTCGTGTGGTAACAGTCACCGTAAAAACAAGCGACGATGCATTGCGGTGTGGACCACTGCTTGAAACCCACCTTCTTCTCCTCCTGCATGGGGACCATCTCATGGTAGCGTGGGACGACCAGCTCAGACCGGCTCCTCTGACCCTTCCTCATGTTGACATTCTCGTACTCGGTCTTGAAATACCTGGAACACAGGACGGACGGACGGGGGAGGTGGGAAGTCGCCTTTATCTGCAGCTGAGAGCTCTCGGGCTTGGGGGAGGATGCCGCCAACCTGTCAATCATCTGCAAATGACCTGGTTAGTCCCAGATACGGAGGAAAGCACGGGAGACAGCAGAGGACCAGTGATTTACACCACCCAGCTAAGCTTCATTGAGGAGATTGAGGGCTGTGCTGGCTGGAGGGATGCAGGTGTTGGGAGGCTGCCCACAAAGCCCTGAAGTGCCTAGCGAGACTCAGCTTTACTCACCGCTAATAATGTCAGGACGGAAGTGCCAGCCACAACTGATGTTCAACACTTCAATATCACTTACATTCTCTTTTGGAGGCAAATAAATATGGGTTTTAATATGACCCTGTTGGAGTTTGATAATTGTGAAAACAAATGCATATTACAGGGCATTGAGTCTGTTCTTGCCTAGGTGTGTGACTGGACCAGCCTAGGCTAGGGGGTGTGTTTAGTAGCACTGGGGTGGTCCTATGGGCTACAGTCACTGGATTAGACCAGCCTAAAATAGGGGGTGTGTTTAGTAGCACTGGGGTGATCCTATAGGACAGAGTCACTGGATTGGACCAGCCTAGGCTAGGGGGTGTGTTTAGTAGCACTGAGGGGGCGAGCGTGAGGAGAAGGGACTAACCCATCGTGGTCATACTGGCCAGGTCCAGGACCCTCAACCACCTTCATCTCTACTCGCTTCCCAGTCATCTTTCCAAAATGGATGCCTTTGTACTTCTGACATGTGCTGGATATTGCCTGCGGAAGATAGGAATAAAAAACATCTCTGAAGATGGAAGGGTATTGGAAGTAAATGTCAATAAATGTCAGTACATGTCAGGACAGTTGAGATTTAGAAGCCAGTATCTCTTTTCTTTACAACCTCTCCCATTTCTACTTGGTTGGTTGCAATGTTGTACAGGGGTTTTTAATTTATAGTAATGACAATACATAAGCAGTACTTTCCTAAGTGATTATGCGATCAAAATGACATAGCAGTTTTGAATTCAATCAGCTACCCTTGAACAGCAACTGAACATGTTGCATCCAATTAGCTAACACCACGAACATCGGTTTAAAAAAAGGGCAATCAAACAAAGTGCATCCGAGATACACTCTACAAACCTGAACATATGAATGAAGTAGTCTGCTTTGTGAATGTTTGATATTGGGGTAAAAAAAAAAAGTACAGGCCACCCAAAACAGTACTGCCAAAATAAGTATTTTCAGCGTTTGAAAGAACACCATTAGACAGCTACTTAGCTCCGTGACCTGATATACTTGGTGGTTAAAAATGCATGTCAATCAGGAGATTTAAAGCCTTTACAGACAAGGAGAGGAAGAAAGGAATGAATTGATGGACTCTTGATAACTTTAAATCACTAGGCTTTTTCTGCCGGGCTGGGGTTGACATAACCTACCTCAAGGACGCCGTTCACTCGGTTAGTCATTAGCAAATGAAATATGGTCTAATTGACGGCCCGACCAGCTTATGTTGCATTATTTTAAGTGAATATTGTAATATAACTTGGAGAATAATTACTAATGGTCTTCTTTGTTGACACCAGAATAAATGAACAAGGTGCTTTGTGACTTTTTAAAGTGGAGCTCCTATCATTAGCTATGGAAATAGATTCTGTGCAAATTAAGAGAGCCACTGGTGCATTAGATCGACTGCTGCTAATGGAACTCTCTCACACAGAGTAAGTGCAGAAACAAGCAAACACACATACACACACGCTCAGACAAACACTAATGAATTTACTCTCAACACACACACTTTCATGGGTGTGTGTGTGTGCACTCTCTTTCCAATACCGGGTTGTAAAAAGCAGGTCCTAATGTGTCATCCTTTTCCGCTGGCTTTTTCTTGCAGAGAAACCCCTGTCCGTTATCCTCATAGCCAAAGGCCTGTCCTGGGGAAGGGATGGAGGGGATGTCTGGCTGCGGCAGGAACTTCAGGTGTGCAGACCCTCTTTGAAGTCCCTGACAGGAACAGAGAGCGGGTGTCTCGTTACCAAACAATATCTAGTTGTGTCATCGAATAGGTTGTTGTTTTTTAACTCCTTTACGGTGGCACACTGGATTTACGGTGACACACTCATTTGTGCAGTCCATGGGTGAATTTGTGAGTGCACGCCATAGCCAAACGTTTTGCAGTTTTCCATTAAAACTGAGAGTAAACGTATTCATGTAGATGAATCACTGTTTCGGTTTTGTTCCAGGTGAATAGTTCCCAGGTCTACACACCAGTTTTGTGCCTCTCTTCCCCGGAAGCTGGACCTCAGCACTGTCAGGAGGGTCGCCGGCTGGCCGGATGTTGTATGTTCCAGGTCCCGGGACCTCCGACAGCATCTCATCAAACCGTTTTGAACGATTCCGGAGACTTTGTCCTCCCACAACGTGATCCTGTGAGGTTCAGATCAACATCGCCTTTGTTGAAATTGTGTGATGAAATTGCATGTCAAATTCAACCCATGCATTAATTCCCCGTATTTGACAACATTGATAGATAGACAGTTAATTATACACTTGGGTGGGTGGGTGTGTTACCTTGACATGGGAGCTGTTATACTGCCCCGGTCCCGGTAGGGCTGGCTCATCGCTGGGTCTGTGGAACAGGGTCTCCCGGGAGGAAAGTGAGAGGAATGGAGCATAGCCATCTGAAAAACAGTTTTGAATTTCAGTCTCTTTGTAACATGTAAAAAAAGAAAAATATAGACAGAGTAACAACATATGCCAAAATATATTTCAATTAACAATTTCAGCGTACACTGTGAAACAAATATTAACATATGGAACATATATCACATTTCTCTACCTCTATAAACTGTTGTGAACTGTACTTTTTTAGTATTTATTAACAAGTGTCAAGGAAACAAAATGGCTTCAAAATGCAATACCCTGAGAAAGTATGGTCTGGTCAAAGCAGAATGGAGAGATTTTAAATGCAATATTGTTTACTTTCTTTTATTTACATAGATGTTATTTCCACCAGACCATGTTATTTCCATCACAAGGTAAATCTGTATTTTATATATAATTAACATAGATTGATTTGTTTCAGATGGCAAAATCCCAAGGTTACCACTCACTTCCATAAAGGTGGGGCTGAAATAACATAATTTTATGATAAATAGGTGTTTTCAGCTGTTGCCAAGGCAGGTTTGGACAATCCAGTAGGCGTTATTAATATTATATATAAATGTAATAAAGTAATTTAAATTTAAAGTAAATCAATACCCCAATATTTAACTAAAATTTATGTTTAGTGAACTCTTAATAGCCATTATCAGAAACATCTTCTATCTAGACAAATCAGAGACTGTTACTATACTGAAAAATAGTTTCACGGGTAAATTGTCAGAAGTTATACTTATCCTTATACAGACAGGTCTTTGTCTTTTCAAATCATGTCCAATTAAATAATTTAGCTCAGTTATGAGTGTTATTCCGAAGAGACTGAATACTTATATACATTGACGTTTTTTCTTGTTTGGTCATTATTGATTACGTTTAGATTGATGAGGAAAAATGAAAACAATTATGTTATAATTTTAGCTGTAACGTTACAAAATGTTAAAAAGTTAAGTGGAATGCATACTTTAAGAATGCACTGTACATTGCAAATTTTGAAAGCATGGCTAGCATGTTAAACCTGTTAATTACAGAATGATAACGATCTTACCAGATATTTTGGTTTTATATTGATTGACCTCATATGATCCTGGCCCAACTTGGGACGTAGTACTTCCGACGATGAGGTAGGTACATCTTGGAGTGCGAGAATACATTTTCACCAGCAGCAGCAGTAGTTTAAGAAAAGGCTACTTTATCGAATACTATTAGCCATTGCGCACTAGGCTACTTATGAAATTCACCGCGCTCCATGTTATTGTGTGCGTTGCTTAGACACTGGCTACGCACGTTTGGTGTCACATTACACAAATTAATTTCAACATTATTGTAGGAGGCTTTACAGTGATTACGAATTTTTAAATGCTCAAGGAATAACATTAACTCCTGTAATATCAGTTATGTCCATGATCATTGTTTAACAGTAAATTTGAATCCTATTTACGGATGACTCCATTTACACCAAAATGCTGCCATCCAGAGGTTCGCCATTAACGATGCACTTGAGCTCAGCAAACTAATATTTGAGCAGAAATAATTCATAGGAAATAGATATTGTAGAATGACAATGTCATCCACGAATTGGCATTTCATGAATTTTAACCAACAAATGCCGATGAGCCATGTGCATAATTCTGAGAAATTGCCATTAATAACTGATGATTGGTTTAAAAATATTTTTTAATTATCCGGTTTGATTTCCAAAACATTGCCAACTATTGAGGAATTGTATTTGATGCGAAATTTCACATTTATTGCATTCTCCCAAGCTGCAGGTGGCGGTCCAAGGAAGTAGAGCCGCCTTAGAGCTACAATTTAGAAGAAAATCTGATTATCTCGCGAGAAATCCAGCAAACTGTACTGCTGGAGAGACAAAAGGGGGAGGGAGGGGCGCAAGACAAGACAAAACACAACAACATCCAACTGGCGCGGGCGCTAATTTTAATCTTAACCTCTTAATATATAAATGATTGCAGATCATATTTACTTTTAATTATTGGAACGTGTGTTATTCATTTTGTTTACATCACAGAGATTCATAATGCCCAGTAGCACATATTTGTTGGAGAGCGAGGAAACTGAGTTGGAGATCCCGCCACTAGTTGTGCATGCCTTAGCCGGCATAGGCCTCGATGACCACGACAGTCCCGGGGAACACGCCGAAACACTCTCGCATCCACGGCCGGTCTCTCATTTTAGTCCACTTGGTGCGGTCCTGGACTTACAGCCTTTACATCGCTACCATCAGACGGAAGATGAGGACGAGGAAAGAGCCGACGAGGAGTTGTTGGAGGAACATGATACCAACAACTCGCTACTTGCGCAGGCCCATGTCTCGGGACTACGCTCGGTTATGAAACCTGGGATGGAGACGCCCGATGCACTCTTGCTCTATAATGATGAGCTTGAGGACGGAATGATAATTTTGCCATCTGTGTACGGAGAGTCTGGCTATGAAGTTGAGACGTCGCTGCTTATGCGGAGGAAGAGTGTGAACACAACAGAATGTGTCTCTGTGCCCAGTTCTGAACATGTTGCTGAGATAGTCGGTAGACAGGGTAGGTAAAAACCGAACGGCGTTTACAAAAAGACCGATGTGGAGGACACCTTAATTTTTCCAGAATGTTTGATTTAGTTTTCTGACACTTTTGGTAGTTGTTTATCTATATATTCCCCAAATGTAGAAATGTGAAGGCTTGTGTCTGCGAGGTAGGTCAGCCTTTACAATTACATTTTACAGCGGACAAATATTGATTTGTTTTTTTTCTAAACATGTGATTGAGTTGGCAAGCTAACTAGCTAGTTGTATTTTTCTTTTTTTATGGTATGCTAACGTTAGCTACCGTCGCTTTGTCCAGCTAGCACTCAAAATAATAGCTTTGCCTTTGTTTACTGCCACATCAGCTAGGAAGCATTAGCTATCTAATCGTTGTAGTTAAGTTGGAATATACCGATAGGTTTGATGTATTCAGTGTGTCACGGGCTATTTAAACAGCGTAAAAAAAAATGTATTACTAGTTTTTCAAATTGTTTTCGTGTCTGCCTGTGGGGGATGGTGGGCTGTTGTCAAAACGTCGAGGAAATGAAAAGATCGACTTTCAAATATCTACAGGAATAGAACGCGCAAAACCCCCACATCGACAGCTACAAATTAATTTTCTGACATTCCTTTTTTACATTTTCCCCTAGGTTGCAAGATCAAGGCATTGCGAGCGAAGACCAACACCTACATCAAGACGCCCATGCGAGGGGAGCAGCCGGTCTTTGTGGTGACCGGGCGAAAGGAGGATGTGGCCATGGCCAAGAGGGAAATCCTATCTGCTGCTGAGCACTTCTCCCTCATCCGTGCCTCTCGGAACAAGGCAGGCCCTTTGGCGGAGGCCGGGCCGGGCCTGCCAGGCGCACCCTCCCTACCTGGCCAGACCACCATCCAGGTGCGTGTACCTTACCGTGTGGTCGGGCTGGTAGTCGGCCCCAAGGGTGCAACTATCAAGCGCATCCAGCAGCAGACACACACGTACATTGTCACACCGAGCCGGGACAAAGAGCCAGTGTTCGAGGTGACCGGCATGCCAGAGAATGTGGACAGGGCGCGGGAGGAGATCGAGGCCCACATCGCCACGCGCACCGGCAACTGTGTGGAGGTCCCCGGGGAGGAGAACGACTTTCACCACAACGGCACCGACGTCAGCTTTGAGTCCGCCGGCGGTACCGCGTGGCTGCATGCCAACGGGGCCCGCCGCGGCGCTCGGATGACCGCCAACTACCGCAACGACAGCTCCAGCTCCCTGGGGAGCGGCTCCACCGACTCCTACTACGGAGGCACGGGGAACCGCATGGCCGACTTCAGTCCCACGAGCCCTTTCAACGCCAGCGGTAACTACAGTGGCAACAACGGCGCGGCCGGCTTCTGGTTCGGTGAGACTCGGCTCCCCCTGTCTCCGGAAGAGCTGGCAGCCCTGGGCTCTCCTAGGTTTGACCCTCTGGCAGTGACTATGGCAACTCCGCAGCCGGCGTGGAGCCCCTTTGAAAGGGGTGTGCAGCTGGCGGATGGCCGCCAGGCCCCCGTCCGAGACAGCCAGCCCGGCACGCCTCGCCTCTCCCCCACCTTCCAGGAGGCCTTGGAGCACCCCATGGCACGGCGGGTTCAGAGGGCTGGCGCCCAAGAGTTCCCCGCCTTCTCGTCGTCCAGTGACAGCACCAGCTCCAACTCCCCACCCGATGTTGGCCGCGGGTGCCAGGAGTGCATCCGCTGCCTGGAGAGCGTGATCATGGCGGCCCTGGTGCCGTGCGGGCACAACCTCTTCTGCATCGAGTGTGCCGCCCGGATCTGCCGGAGCCCGGAGGCCATCTGCCCCATTTGCCAGACCCCGGTGTCCCAGGCCGTACGGCTGCGTAACCTCTGAGGGAGTGGTACTTGCCCGTGGGGCGTGGCCACTGTCCAGCCGTTTCGTGGAGGTCAGGGGCCCGCCGAGTAGCATTGGGATTTGTCTAAAGTTATTTTAATTTTGACACTATAATAATCTTCCTACTTTTTATTTTTATATAATGTATCAACTTTGGGTAGAGGGGTGATTGTCAGCCAAGCAATTCAACGGTCTTCGAATCGATGTTAAACTTGGTCATATTGTTTTATTTCTCTTTTGGTTTCACTGTTTATTTAGCTGCTATTTTTCTTTTTTTTACATATATACATAGTTTCTTCCCCATGCTTGTTATTAGCAGTACATAGTGACAGGAAGTACCAATGTGTGCTGCTTCTGTACTGCCATGCTTTCCATTGCAACTTAAAAACATTATGTTTACAGTAACGTGTGCCTAATTCCACTTAAGTAATCCAAACTTACAACTGGTTTTGTGGGTACTCCATGTCACCATATAACTCTATAAAAGCCTGTGGCCTTTTTAGAAAACAACATGTATTTTATTGAACACTATTTCTCAACCCAGACCTTATGCTTAAATGGACAGACCATTCAGGGAGGACCCTGGTTTTCCGTTGGGGTGTGGTGAACTCATGCTCCTGTGTGGTTGGGCTCCTGACATTCCAGCCATGTTATTCAGTATTTTGTGTCCTGCAAATCTGACAGATATTTGCATGGGGCAATTGCCCACACTGAACAAGACTAGCCAACGCTGACTCTGATGCAATTTTGGACTGACCGTTTCCTTTGGTACCAATACTTAGTTTGAGCTGCCTTCACTCATGTTCGAGTTGGATCACGTGCTCAAGCACAGAGCCCATGTCTCGTCTTCTTTGCTGTCGGGTGAGACCTAGTATTTCCTGCGCTGTCATCCTCTCACCACTCCTCCCGTCCGCCATTAGCTGCCTTTAGGTAGGGAGCCCAAGTATTGACGAAGATCTAATTTGATTTGTCCAAATGCCAATAATTGGTCCGCCTGTTTAGAAGCAGTCCCAGGGGTATGTGGCTTATCTTCTTTGAATGATATACTTAACGTTTCTCAGCCTCAAGACAAATCTTGCCATTTTATGTATAGAGTATCATTATTGTTATTAAGACCGGTAATATACAGAAAATTATTTTTTATTTCACTTGAAGTTACATTTCAGATATAGAAATATAAATATATATATTAAAATGTTTACAAATAAGATTTATTTTTCTGTAGTACGAGCAAAACTTGGAGAGCAAGTTGAGGTGTGCAGCAGATCATCAGTGCTATTTGCTTGTAGTATAATTGCCTAGTCTCTAAAGGATGATTAGCAGCCATCTTGTTTTTCGGGTGTACATAGGCATGTTTTCACAACTGCATTGTAACCCAACTGTACTAAGGCCAAGGATCGAATGTGTGCTGCACCTGTCTGTACGCCACCAAACTGAGAATGGAATAAATGTATCTTAAATATATACTGTATATATACATATATATGCTGTTACCAACAGTTAAAGTATTTGCTAATTTTACTACACTTTTGTTTTGTATATGTAGGGAAGTCTAATTGCATATAAATTCAACAAATTGAGTTGTTTAAAGCAAACTATATTTTATGATAAATGGCCTTTTAAGTTGTGGCCGAAGCACTGATATTATATATTTGCTGTAAAGAGAATTAAGAGTTTTATTTTTCTGGTATTAAAGTTACTTAATAAAGATGGATTTGTCTCTTGTTTGGTTTTATTCTAATGCATATTTACTGCTGCAGCCTTCTGGTTAGAAACTCCTATCTTTCTCCACTGTCTATCAAATGCGATGGAGCAGCTGCTGGTTTGGCATGTTACCTTCCTCGTACCAGGAGACATATCCCTCTCTTTCAATATTTAAAGTGTTGTCAAATTGCAAATGTGTTGGTTTTTTTTGCGACTTACAGGAGGGATCAGGTTTACGTACCTTGCTCAAGGGCAGTTCTCAGAAGTGTTCGGAGTAAAAGGATGCATGTAACATTATTTAAGTATACATTTAAATAACTGTTACCTAGCAGAATCTATCTAAACACGTTTATTTCCAAGATGTTTATTGGTGGGGTTTTGGTATTCAAACCTGTTCAAGCACTGCCAAAAACTTGTGCTCACGGTACTTAAATGTAATGTTATGTTATTGTTATCTAAAGCTGCAAATGTTACATACTAACACATTTAATGCTCAGCAAAATAGTGAGCACACTCAAAACTATTGTGGTTCTTTGAGCAGCTTTTGCAACCGCTGCCATTACGAACGGTATGTCCCTCCAGAAAAGGTCTTAATCATTGTCTCATTTGTGCACCTTCAGTATAGTCAATCATTACAGACACTCATTCCAGCTGAGTCAGTAGAAGTACAGTTTCCGGAAAGACTATAGATTGTACTGTAAACCCAACTCCATTTTTACTATTGATTATACTGTAAACCCAATACCGTTTTTACTATTGAATATACTGTAGACCCAATACCATTTTTACCATTGATTATACTGTAGACCCAATACCCTTTTTACTATAGATTATAGTAAACACAATACCACTTTTACAATGGATTATACTGTAGACCCAATACAATTTTTAACAGTGATTATACTGTAGACCAAATACAATTTTGAACATTGATTATACTGTAGACCCAATACCATTTTTAGCATTGATTATACAGCAGACCCAATACCATTTTTAACATTGGTTATACTGTAGACTCAATACCATTTTTCTTACATAAAGTACTGAACGGCAAGTTGGACCATGCAACAAAATTTTTGGTGGGAACAAACCTTTCTTTTTTTTACATAAACTTTTAGCAGATTTGGTAATATTCTGAATAACAAAGATTAAGGCACAAGGCTCCCTTAGGTCCAGTAATGGGCCAAACATTATGACATATTTTTGAGAAACCTTTAGTCATATTTTGAATGTATGCTAAACAATGAATAGGCTTTTTGGCACATCTTTACCAAGGGTTTCAGTCATGGAGGGCACAGTAGTAGGCAGTGTTAGGTAGCAGAAATTAATGTTGGCGGACTGGGACTCTTGATTTATAGCCCTCACTTAAATGTCACAAATTTTGGGTGCTAATGTCGTATTTAATGAGTAATGTAGAAGCCAAAGTCCCACACGAGTTGGGTTACAGGCTGGAGAATGTATTTATTAAATGAGTTGTAGCATAGACAACAGAGAGAGACAATATTTGAAAAAAAAAAAGAAATTATTTGTTGCTATTTATCCAATTAACAGCCATTCAAGGATCCTATGGTGACAAACTGCAATTCATACAAAAATGGGTATTGGCCTGAGAATGCCATTTAATATGTTAGGTAACGACAAAAACAATGTAACTAACACAGTTGTTGGCATGTTGAGCTCTGAGCAGTGACCTGTACCTAATTTATCAGTCCAAAATTAGCTCCTTTCAACATGATTCAGCATCAGCTCAAATCCACATTTGTCGCCAAATTGAAAGATTTAAGGAAAATTCAATGTTTTACAAGTAAACAATGATCTCTGACATGGGCTGCATTTAAACTATTCTGATTAAACACCTTTGTTTCCTAACGGATTGGATTTGAACCCAAAATCTTTTCATTGAGCTGACCTGCTAAACAGCAATTTCAGTAAGTGGAAAAATATCAACACTTGAGAATACAGATTAAAATCGCTCTAATAATGATTTACATCATTTGAGAATACAGATTAACATCACCCTAATAATGATTTACATCATTTGAGAATACAGATTAACATCATTCTAATAATGATTTACATATTTTTTCCTAATTTAATTTCCAGGGAAAAATACCTAAAATAAACATCAAGTCAAAAGTCCAAGAATCTTATTACATGTTTTTTGTTATTAGGGGTTGATGCTTCATGTGAGAACTAAAAACACAACAGTGGTTCATAGCTCCAGACGGAAGCATCAACTCCTTCATAATACCGGGATGAAAGATAAAATACGCTGATAGCGGTTCTGTATCACATCTACATTACATCTCATCAAGCCTATCTGGTTCTGTGCCATCATGGAAACAAGTTGTCGTCACTTCTCACAATTTATGCAATCATTCACAGGCAACAAAAAATGTCATGTGTACACTAGAAGAAAAAAAGAAAGGAGTTGGTGTTTGCGGAACTGTTTAACTTAAACATGAGAAGATAATCTATAAACGTGTGTGCTCACCTATACTGTAAATGTGTAAGTATGAATTTCAGTGCAAGAATTTCTTAGTGTTGTGACTCAAGGGTGCCACAACTCTGTGCCAGTCTGAAATACATCCACTCTCCCACTCTGCGGAATACATAATAAATGCAAAGAAAGTGCTAAAATAAAATGTTACTACAATTCCTTTCATAAAATATTCGACCCAAAAAAAAAGTTGCAAATACACACACAGAATTTGTGAGGCTCACACCCGGAGAATGTGTTTTATTATCGTTTGCTCTGGCTGTAAATGGCAGGGCATAGACCATCATCTTATTTTCTCATGTAAAGCAGGAAACTGAGTAGCAAACCATACAGCTGGTAAACAGGCAATCTAAAAGAGCTCCAGTAAACTTTAGGGGAATGGCCATCTTCCTAGATTAGAGCCTATGTCCTAATCTAGATGTGTGTGTTTTGCACTATGAAAGCAGACAGAAAGACTAACTTGAACCAACTGAAATCAATGCTTCTTTAAGGAGGTGAAGAGGGCAGCATTCCTGTCCCTTCTCGTTCCTCCATACAGGGTCCGTCAAAATGAATCGCCCCTGGGGAGGGCTGGCAGTTCAGTCCAGGGGCTGGGGGTCTGCGATGGGCATTGTATGCAGCACCTCGTCCAGCAGCTGGAGGGCCCGGTGGAGGTGGATCTCAACCCAGCACGGGGTCTCCTTGATGCTCTGCCGGGGGTAGTCGGGACCCCAGCCCTTGACGAAGCTCATGCGCAGGATGCACAGTCTCCGCAGGTCATCCACCCCAATGCCGGCCGCTGCCGAGAGGCCTGGGTGGGGCAGAGGCGTGGAATGAGTCTAAAGGAACCCAGCATCGTTACCCATCCACTCCGACAACCCCCTAGGAACGGTGACGAGTGGCGAAATGACTGGGCAACAGGCTAACGTTGGCGTTTATACATGTATGTGTTAGGGGACAATAGGAGTGCATGTTGCCTAGGGTGGTCCAGCGGTCCAAGCTGAAACCGCTTCGTCTACCTCACATGTACTACTGCAACACATCACGATCCGGCTCACTATACTCTCAGTAAACGCTTTCCAGAAGGAAAAAGCGATCCATGAGTGGTACAGCCGAGTGGGGTGAGTGTAGCTCAGGTGAAGGTGTGTGTGTGTGGTGCTGCTTACTGATGGCTGGGGCGATGCCTCCCACGGACCCCGGGCCTGGCATGTTCCCGGCCACGGCCGCTGCCTGGGCCGCCGCCGCCGCCTGAGCCGTGGCGGCCTGCTGCTGCATCTGCCGGTGGCACTGACGCAGGTCAAACACCTGGGAGGAACCGGGACACAAAGTTCGGCCAAACATACACATCCAATTGCGATTTGTGAGTCGACAAAAACCGGTAGGGACGAACACATCGAAGTATAATTTAGCACTAGAGGCCTGGAATTCCAGCGAAATACTGAAGCAGGTATTTTAAAGGGAGTTGGGATCATCATGTTAATACATTTACTACAGATGCAATGTTGTCGTATGGTAAGTATACCAGAGATTTGACAACAGCCATCAACGCATGATAGTTTTTTGCCGCACTGTGTTTAATAAAGGAGCGGCAGTTGATTCATGTGAAAGGTGAGGTCAGCTAGCGCTTGTTGGTTAACGGGGAAAAGAAGAGCGAGGTCAAAAATCAAGGTATGACGCCATAAGGAAACACCCCAGCGCTACATTCAATTCGGACACCAGGGATTTGACACTAAAACAGGGTCGTTGGAACCAGAGAGGTTGGCACCTGCCTTGATGTAGGCGCTGGGGTATATCTTGTGCACGGCATCACCAGGGGCACGGCCCGCTTCGCGGTCCAGGTAGTAGCTCTGCACGAACACGGCGTGGTCGCTGAGGCAACGGACCCACACGTCCCCCTCCCCTTTGCACTCCAGCTGGATGCCCTTGCCGATGTGGAGCCTTGGGCAGAGCATCCGGGTTCAATGTGGTGACCATGTTATCATTGACAGACATTTACCAGGCGAGGCCAGAGGCACACTAATAATACGAAGGTCAGGGCAGGTCAGGTCAGGGGTACCTGGCTCTTTCTATGGCCTCTGTCCGGTGCACGTTGCTCAGCTGTCCCAGGCAGAAGCGGTCCCCTCCTGAAGGGTCCACGTAGCCATCCACGGTCACCACGGGGCAGGTGGAGGGCACCTTGAAAGTCTCGCCCACCTGCACGTCCATTTCAAAGTAGGCGATGGAGCACCAGTAGTCGGGAGCTGCAGGAGCGCCACGGCAAAGTCTAAACTCTGTTCTCCCCCTCGCCAGACACACAAACGGTACCGCGTCAAAAACAGGCGTCGCGCCCCACTTACCTGGGTGGTTGGATATGGGTGGCTGGAAGGCCATCTCGTTGTGCATAGGCCCTGCAACGGTGACACATGAGAAAACAACTTATGGTGAATGGCGAACAGAATTCCCTCCCTAACATCACCTGCCGCGAGAGTGAAATGCATGTTCCCGTCGGAGACGGGCATGGTGGTGGTGACGGTGGCATGGACTCACAGAAGCGCCCCGGATGAGGCATGGGTGGGTGGTGCTGCAGGTGCCCGTTCTGATGGAGAGGCATGTTAGGGGTGAAGCTGCTATTTCTCGTCCAGGCTGACGTGGCATCTGTAAGGGCAGAGGTGAATGCCTACAGATAAGACTTGACAGGGGGACACCTGCACGTCGACACAGTCCAGAGACCCAGCAAATGAGCCGGGACACACTTTAGACATGAGCTAATAATGGGGAACGTGTCTGTAATAGCCAATGGGCGGGGCAACTGCAGTCGAATGGCAGCGGGGGACCAAAATGGTTACTAAGGGCCAGGATGAGCTTGTGAGTACTGTGAGGTGACTGTGAGGTGCATGGAATGTTCGATGTTCGTCCTTCTGCTTTTCTGTGGGCTGTACCTACACAAGTCACCCGCAGGATGGCTTCGGGTACGATTTAATGATTCAGGGATAGGGTGGAATGTGGTGGAAAAGGGACAGGTCGGAATAGGATGGAATTAGAGACGGGAAGCGACAGGGTGTTGGACTAGGCGCTCACTTCCTGAACCGACGGAGATGCTGGGGTAGGTGGAGGTGGACGCAGCGCTGGCGTCGGAGGGGGTGCTGAAGGCCTCAGAGGACTGCACGGCTCGGCCGGAGGGAGGGTGCTGTATGGTCTGCAGGGAGGGTCCACCGTCAATGCTGGGCAGCGGGGAGTGGCCGTCAAAATCATACTCGTCTTTAACCATCAGTCCCGAACCGGGAGCTGAGAAGACACACCAGCGCAGAGTTGGGAGGCAAGTCAATGGCAAACAAGAGATGCGCGGCCAAAGCGTTGAGGTCAGGAGTCACTTACCTGAGCTAGTAAGTGTCAGGCTCGAAAGGTCTGTGAAATACAACAGGACAGACAATTAACTGAGGCGCACGAGACCCACAGCAGACAAACACGCGCCAGAGGCATCGACCACGCAGGTGTTCGAGACACACAGCAGACAAACACGCGCCAGAGGCATCGACCACGCAGGTGTTCGAGAAACACAGCAGACAAACACGCGCCAGAGGCATCGACCACGCAGGTGTTCGAGACACACAGCAGACAAACACGCGCCAGAGGCATCGACCACGCAGGTGTTCGAGACACACAGCAGACAAACACGCGCCAGAGGCGTCGACCACACAGGCGTTCGAGACCCACAGCTGACAAACGCACGCCAGAGGCGTCAACCACACAGGTGTTTGAGACCCACAGCTGACAAATGCGCGCCAGAGGCGTCAACCACACAGGCGTTCGAGACCCACAGCTGACAAACGCGTGCCAGAGGCGTCGATCCACGCAGGTGTTCGAGACCCACAGCTGACAAACGCATGCTAGAGGCGTCGACCACACAGGCGTTCGAGACCCACAGCTGACAAACGCGCGCCAGAGGCGTCGACCACGCAGGTGTTTGAGACCCACAGCTGACAAACGCGCGCCAGAGGCGTCAACCACGCAGGTGTTCGAGACCCACAGCTGACAAACGCGCGCCAGAGGCGTCGACCACGCAGGCGTTCGAGACCCACAGCTGACAAACGCACGCCAGAGGCGTCTTGGCACTCACCAATACCTGGAGATACGACGCGATCGTAGTGGTACGGGTTCACACAGACGCTGTCGCACTTCAGGTCAAAGGCGAACTGACAATACTTGACGTGCTTAAGTTCATTTTTGTGCAGGTCGGGCCACCTCCACAGCCGCGTGTAGATCACATGGGGGAACCCTTTGCGCCCTGCCACCTGAGGAGGGCGTAGTCAGAGGACAATGGAAAAAAGGAAAATCAGACACCATTATTATTAAACTTTTTTTTTTCTTTCCCAATGAGTGCCAATAGGTCTCAAGCCCATTGGTTTAACATGCCCCACACTTATAATGCCATCTCTTTTACATCTAGATATTCATCCCAGATCCCCAGCCAGGGGTGCATGCGTAACATGAGGCGGGCAGCTACATCTGGATGCTGATCCCGGGTCAGCATCTATGATTAAGACTTTGAGGGCGTGTGTGGGTGAAGCTGGTCCGAGACCAGTACCTAGAGGAAACAGCTATGGTGTCCCTACCTGCAGACGGCCATCCAGAGTCCGCCCGATGGTGACACACTTGCTGGGGTGAGCCCCATTGGTGGTGATGGCTGTGATCAGGGAATCCAATTCGTCCTTTTTCTCCTTAAGTTTTTTCACTAGACTTTCAATTGCCCTCTTGGCGAAGGTCTCACTCTCTCCGCCCTGCCTGTGGCACATCAAGCTGTGTACGATGCTAAGGCAGGCGTCGTTACTCGAAGGCGTGTTGGTGATAGACATCCTGAGAACCACCGGTTCGTATAGTTGTACAGGGAGTAAATACTTTGTCCCGGCTGTGAATGTAGCTTCTTATTGTGTGAAGTAATACATCCGAAATTGAACGCGTCTTCCATCCAGTTCACATGTGCATATTCAGGTCCAAGGCATTGCAGGACTATTGTTGGGTTTTTAAATCACACTGACTGTCCCCAAGAAAACACCACTTAAAGGACTAGTATTAAGGGATCCTGAAAGAGAACGGGACGACAAGTTTATTATCGTACCGTACTTATTTAAACATTATTACTTGAAAATAAATTGTTTTAAACAAGCGATAAGGTTCTCAATTAGTTCGCTAAGTCGCAAACACAGTAATGCCATTGTATCATAATGTTCAGCCAAAACATAATGCAGCAAATATTGACGTAAACAAGACGTTCCTGCGTCTCGCCCAACGAAGTTTGATAACTAGCTACCCCAAAGGTTCTCAATTAGTTCGCTAAGTCGCAAACACAGTAATGCCATTGTATCATAATGTTCAGCCAAAACATAATGCAGCAAATATTGACGTAAACAAGACGTTCCTGCGTCTCGCCCAACGAAGTTTGATAACTAGCTACCCCAACTAACGTTATATGGCAGAGACTAACGGGGGGAAAGTTCCATAAAGGGTAGCCTAACTTGCCACAGTACTGTAGCAACACAAGTCATAAAAACGTGAGCATAATAAATACATATTTAAGCTTACTGTTGCTACGCCAACTATAGCTAGTACTGTACGCGTTAGTTATCGAAATGCATTCGCAGCTTTAGACAATACTGATTATTATCTGACGTCAACATAATGATTTCGCTCACCACAACACAGGCAAAAGCTGAACAACGAAAATAGCTAACAACGCACAGTAGTGTTGTTAAGCAGGCAATATTAACGAAAAACATGTCAACAACATAAATGGCCAGAAATTTGCTGACAGTCCAAGTGTTTATAATATGGTACTGGTCACAAAACTAGTTAACTAAAAAACAATTGCATTTCTATATTTAAAACGCATCAATCTGGCTATTTCTCGTCGCCTGTCCCAAAAATCTTTGTCCATACCCTTCCGATGTGGCTAAGTCACTCTTGCACTTGCATTTGCGCTGAAACTGCTCTGACCTCCCGTGCCTTTATTTAACAATTTCTTTCAGAAATTGAATTAATACATGTTAATTGTTCCTTAAAATGAACATGCTAGCTAAACAACACACCCTTAGGATCAGAAATCACGTATTTGTAACACCGCTTCTAGTTCACAGTAAAATCAGTTTCCTCCAACATGGCGCTTGGCGCATGGGCAACACTCCATAACAAAAGAATGTTTTACAGTCCCACCAATAAGATAACATCAAGTCAAACTTTATTTGTATTGCACAATTTGTTACATAAAATGCAGTTCAAAGTTACGGTTAAACGGTTAAAACGAGTTTTTATACTACGTCATGAGTAAATAAATACAATGAAGACAATTTTTTTTTACAAACAAATATAGTTTGAGAGACCGAAGCAAATTAATAATGTGTACAAATACAATTATAAATTAAAAATGAAACTGTTAAGAACAGAACTTGAACAATAGTAAAACAATGCATGTCATAGCTGAATTGCAATAATAGATAATCACAATGTTTATTCTTTAAAAGTGTCCCCATCAGGGGGGACAGTTACACGAACAAGTCAATACCTGTTTTCTTCTCATTCAGACAATCAACAAACATGAATTCATTATTTCAGTCACAACATCCTTGGTGCTATTGTGAACAGCATTTAGCTAGAATCCTCAGCGAGGCCTGAGAAGCGGTATCGGTATTGTAAGGAAGTCCTCCGCTAGAGAAACCTCTATGTCTGTGCCCCGCAATGCTTCCTCAGCTTGCCTCCTGAGCTCGGCAACATCGTCCTCATCGCCCTCTTTGTATTGCCCAGCCGGTTTGTACCTCTGACTGAAATGGTAGAGCACCAACGACCGCACGCTACAGGCTATTGCCACTGCTGCCGCCATGCTAGGTGTGCTATGCCCGTGGTCCACAGCTTTATCCCTATGTTCATTCGACAGGGTGGCCTCATGCACCAGGACGTCCGCTCTGTGACAGGCCCGCAGGGACCCCTCGCCCAGTAGGGAGCTGCAGTCCCCTAAAACACATACTTTTCTCCCCGGGGTGGCTTTTTCCAGCACCTCAACGGGATTCACCACTTGCCCGTTTTCTAATGTCACCGACTCGCCGGCTTTCAGTCGCCCATAGAGAGGTCCGGGCTTCAAGCCTGAGAGAAAGAAAAGCAGGTTTTTGTTTATTACAAAAGTAAGTGACGTGTTCCCTTAGGAAATGTTTTTCCAGTTCCACTGTAGTTTATGTACACGTTTCTGGTAGAGCCTTATTTTTATTTACTTTTCACGTCATCAATGTTTCACACAAACTTAAATGAAAAGGTTTTTCATATTTTGAAATATATTGTTTTGATTCAATACATCTAAAGATGTAGTTTTGGCCTTTCTCCTATAAAAAACTATGGGTATATCTACATTGAGGAAATATGACAAATCAGCAGATTGACAAAATGTACAGTACTGAAATGTAAGCCATAATAAATACATGATTACCAAGCTCTTTTAGTAGCTCAGTTTTCAAACGCCCAGGCCAATCATGTTCTTGAACTGAGAACCCGAATGAAGGTACACGATGGAACAAACGGAAAGCCTTCACAACGAAGCGCTTGTCCTCCAGCAGAACATAGCAGTCACTACTGACATCTAGGGCTATCATTCGGCCAGGGAGTTCTTGGGAATGGAGACATCCAGAATCTGCAGTGACTTCAGGGCGTAGATGACCCTCTGGAGGACACTGGTCATCCGTAGATTCAAGCTCATGTACAGCGTAGGGGAAAACAAGCTGGGAGCTGGTTAGCTGCAATGCCACCCGTAGAAACTGCCTGAGACCCTGGGGGCCATAGATGTTTACACATGTTGGAGGCTGGACGGGAGAGGGGTTGAGGTTTAGGCTCACAGTGCACAATAGCCCTGGAAGACCGAAGAGGTGGTCACCATGCAGGTGAGAGATGAACACGTTGGTGATTCTGCCTGTAAGGAAAACGTGAATAGATATGAGTTTATAAATCAGATCACCACTTACAGTGGATTTTTAGTCCTGGACTAGTCTTAACCTATTTCCGAACAACCGCCCCCCTGTGTTAATAAGCAAACTGGCAAAGGCTGAAAACGGTGAACTTACTGGACCTCAACTGACTCTTCATCAATTGAGTTTGTGTCCCTTCTCCACAGTCAAACAGCCAACATTCCCCTTCTGTTCGGAGTACCATTGCAGAAGCACCACGATGAGGAGAAGGGTATGCAGAGCCAGTCCCCAGAAAGGTCAAATCCATCGTCATCGTGCAAACAATTTCATCAAAGGAACACCGATACAGCGTTTGGCTATGCGCCACGTTAAAAACTAAATAAATGTTAACATTTGGTAAAAAACGTAATTGAGTGCTTTCTTGAATACCGGGAACTGGGTAATAAACGTCACACGTCTGGGAACATCCAACTCGACAACTCCGAAACTTGGACAACAATGTACTGCTCAGACTCAACGACTTTAAGGTAGCTAACTTCAGTTTGTAACCTCGTTATTTGTCCTGTTCCCAGTGGTTTTTAACGTATCATTCGATCAGAAATCAGGCGCTTGTGTATGACGCAATTTCCAGTGGCGCCGACGAGTCTTGCGTAGGCGGAAGGGTTGAGAGGCTCGGGCAACGTGAACTCATTATCCAAACGAAAGGAACATGCCTATTTGTTGGCTCATCAGCAAAGATGGAAGACACCAACCGATTCAGCTACCGCACCTACAGACTGTTGTACTCGGTCGGGGTCCAGAAACGACGATAAAAGACAAAAAATGTTCCCGGGAGCAGGTTGAGCTCAGGGCGGATTGCAACAAAGAGTTTGTCTTTGTAAAACAACTCGGTGCCAACCCCACTAGTGTGGACTCCAAGATGGTGGGCAAAGGCAACCGGTTGATGATGAGGTCTGGCCAGCAGTTGCATGTGGTCAATGAGCTGTTCCCGTATACTGTGCACTTCAAAGAAGATCCATCCTTGTGTCTGTATAGCACAGAGAAGAGTGTTGGGGACAAGAGGCCCCATGTGCCTTCTCCAGTGGACGGGGAGCTTTACAAAGAACCTCCTGGAAGCAAGAGACCCATGGAAGCGCAGAACTCCACGCAGTGCAAACCCAGAGGGTCCACCAATTCACCGCAGTCCAGGGTCAAGCCTAATCCTCGCACGACAGAGAAAGCGGAAACGTTAGGACACTGGAGCCAAGGTTTGAAATCCTCAATGCAAGATCCCAAAATGCAGGTCTACAAAGATGAGAGAGTAGTCGTCATCAAGGACAAGTATCCCAAGGCACGGTACCACTGGCTGGTCCTGCCCTGGGAGTCCATCCCCAGTCTGAAGGCCCTGCGCAGGGAGCACTGCGATCTGTTGAGGCACATGAACCAGGTAGCGGACAGGATGGTACAGCAACATTGCCCCGATCACGACTTGCTGAAGTTCCGCCTGGGGTACCATGCCATCCCCAGTATGAGCCACGTCCACCTCCATGTGATCAGCCAGGACTTTGACTCTCCTTGTTTGAAAAACAAGAAGCACTGGAATTCATTTACAACCGACTATTTCATAGATTCTGACGAGGTTGTTGGAATGCTGGAAAAGGACGGGAGCTTCACACTCAAAGAAGGAACAGAGGAGTTGTTGAAACTTTCTCTTCGCTGTCATGTGTGTGGTGCTGAGATGTCCACTATACCGAAACTTAAGGAGCACCTGAAATCTCACTCCTATGGCAGATTGTGACACTTATAGAGAAAGAAAATGCATAAGAAATATTTTATGCTCTTTAGGAAATTGTAGAAAATGCGAGGCCATGTAAAACTAGTGTCCATTCTACTGCTGGAGATTTTCTTGTAGCTTCCATACTTTCCCAAAAACCCGTTTAAGTAATTGGTAAACTGTATTAAGGATGTTTTGTAAAAATAAAAATGTGAAGTAATTGTTTCATGCTATCAGTATGCAGTGTTTAAAAATAAAACAGCAGAAGACCCAAATGAGAAATTAGATGCTCTTTTGTTGAACACAATGTACCTTTGTTGAAAATACTGGGGTTATGGAGGTTTTCTCATAACTTTTCTCAACTCACAGCACACATCTGAGCTACCCAGAACCACTTTGGATCTGATCCACAATTTAACAACGTTACAAGTCTGTACTTCAGAACATAAAAGTTTGGATAAAAACTTTAGTCATGTAACAGTTGCAAAATCCTCTTTGAGAAAAGCCAGTCCACGCAGGGCTTCAGAGAAAAACAAAAGTGGCACAGCGAATAGATGACCTATATAGGACCTAATCATCTTAGCGGTAAAATAATACATTGACTTATATCCCATCATTGGTAAGGATTGACCAGATGGTCCAAATGTAGACTAATTTGGAATGATAAACATTTTCACAAACCCAAAAGAAGACCACCAAACAGCAAGTTTAAAAACTCACTTTTATTCTGCACTTGTAACAGCACACACTAGATCTGGAGCAGCTCTGTGCGTTTAAATGCTAAGGCCACACTGCGTTACAACAATGAACTCCAAAGACACAAGTACACACAACAGGAATTACCATGGGGGATGAACAGTTTTATCTGGGCGTTTAGGAGTGAAAGGTGGGGGCCATAGACAAGACAAAGCACCACACAAAACTCATAGCACAATACAGACATTAGTATTTCCAGTGGCAGACCTAGATGGTACATTAGACATGTGTGATAAAAAGGGAACTGTCCAATAATAATAAAATATATATAATTTGCACATATATATGTATACATTTATTATATATCAATACAGAAATAGCATCAGCTAATTGATATGACCTCTCACCTGTTGTGTTACATTGTTCTTTGGCTACGTTAACAGGTTAACAGTGAGGAGTGTATGAAGCGGAGTCACTTCGCCTAAGCAAGCATTTCAGTTCAGATGGATAGAAGCCATTCATCCGTTGAAAGCATCTCTAAAGTCTTTAGAAAACATAAGCTGACTGTGCAGGTTTACAGACATTTACGTTTTCATCAATGGATCATCTATCAACCACAGCAACACTGCAGCAACTCTTTATACTGTAAAAAGGCCCATACAAAAATAAAGACACTTCAGCAAGTGAATCTACTATAATGGAGTGTCGTCTAATGGGTGCTTCCCTGTGTGAGGCCTTTAGTCCCAAAAACACACTGTAATATGAACAGAAGGGGGTGTTGATTAGCCGGTCTGTTGAACATTTTATCATTTGCAATGGAAACCGTTTACTCTAGGGACCTAAAGGAAACAAACAGAGCAAATCGAAAAGGGAGCTTTCCAGAATTTGTCCGACAATGTCTTTCATCGCAAATAGTTTGCTCCTTGGAGTAAATACTTTCGGTTACCAGATATTATGACCGAAAATTATATTCAACAGGATCTGACAAAATACTAAGAATCTAATTAAGGATGCATTGAGGATAAAGACATAATTGATCTAGTTTTCATAGTTAATTTTCCACAAGTGCTTAAGTAACAAACAATAAACTGACATACATATTATATTACACACAGAATATTATTTCATATGGGGATAACATTTTATTAACTAGTATGCAAAGTCTCCAAGGCTTGGAGTAATCTCATACTGTATGTTGGAGTAGCTATCCTTCTCTATACTAGTAGCATATTGACTAATACAAATCCCAATTTTAAAATGTTTTCATGTGGAAACCGATGGAGAAAAATCTGTACCCCTCCTGAACACAACACACTGACAATGTCAAATATTAAAATAAAAAACCACAAACAGAAATAAAGAGTAGGTTAACAATCTAAATAAATATATAAGTGAATACAAATGTTCTTTTTTTCTTTCAAACTGCCCTTTTTCTCAAATTATTTAAAAACAATCTGAGGTACTCTGTTGAATTCTGGATTCCCAACATGGCCGTGGAGCCAAACTGCTGTCCCACTACTGCTAAAAAGTAACTTCAATAGTCTTCCCTCCCTCTCTCCCCATGACCCCAGTTTGACCCCTCCCTCTACCTGTTGTCTACCTGTTGTCTACATGTTGACTACCTGTTGTCTACGTTGTCGACCTGTTGCCTACCTGTTGTCTACCTGTCGTCTACCTGTCGTCTACCTGTCGTCTACCTGTCGTCTACATGTTGACTACCTGTTGTCTACATGTTGACTACCTGTTGACTACCTGTTGACTTCGTGCATCTTTTGTCTCATGTTACGTTCTATGTTTTGTGCGTACCCCAGAAAGAGTAGTGGCTGTTTTCAGCGGTAGGGAAAAGAGATCCTGATAAAATCCTAATCCTAATTGATCAGGCCCAGGACTCTAGTGGTCTGGAGGGGGGTTCATCCCCTTCCACTCATATATGTCTGGGAGGAAGGAGTCATAGTTGATGTCCCATACTGTTGACCTGACAAACTTTTCCTTGTCTTTGGGCTCTGGGTAGCGGAAGGCCATGTTGTTGGCGTACACAAACTGGACCACCTGCAGGGGGAGACAGTGAGACGCAGAGAACATTTACTCTGAGTCGCTGTTTTAAATGAGAATGTTATCAACTTAACAGGAAATAATTTTATCTATTGAATAAAAGGGCTGTTCAATCTCCTCATGAACAGATTGTCTGCTGCACTTAAATTAGGGATGGGCAAAGGTGTGTAAAAAAACTCCAGCCCAATCTAAAACATCTAAATTGAAAGTAGAAATTATTGTGGATCTAAACCTTCCTTTTCTGGAATTTTGACATGAGGCCATCTGTTGAATATAAAATCCTGAAATGGCCGCGAAACGAGTCAGAGGTGGGCTAAAAGGTTTAGCCCTCCTCTGACTTAAAGATACTTAAAAATTTTGACCAAAATGAGACTGACAGTAGCAAACAAATTTGGAATAGGGGACCCATATTAATATCAGTGTTTTTCATCTCATAACCATGGTCAATCAATTTTACCATTGTCATATATTACAGAATGACTGCCTAAGTTATGCATTTTTCCTCCTCAAAATGTGTTTGACAGACAAAAAGAACTAGTGTTTTGTACCTTAACTGCCATCTGAAGTGAGACCTCTCTGATGTTAGACAGGGGTGGGTAGAGCCTTCCCTCCGCCAGCTCCTCGTCAGTCAACTGGTCCGCCAGAGTCTGTCAGAACAAGGTGAATGCTGAAACAGGTGACCACCCATGACTCAGCGAATGTGTAAGGGAGAGGAAAGGACAGAGTTGTTTATCTGACCTTGGCAGCTTCCAGGAAGACCGTGTCACTGATGTGTCTCACACCGCTGAGGATCACAGCCAAGGCTACACCTGCAGTGGAAGACAATGTCACATCTTTCCCCTTTCCCTCAGACAGTTCAACGTTTGACCCACACCCGGAGAGACAACTTGCATGTCTCCAAGTGTAGCCTTGGATGCTCTGTGATTGTTAGAATAGAGCTGTGCAGCGGTTGTTCACTAGAGAAATACAGTAATTGATTCTCTGCAGCCCCCAGTTAGCAAAGATGTTACCCGGTCAGTTGAGCTGTTAATAGTCAGGTAGCAACTGCTGCTACTCATTTCCTAGTTAACCACCACGGCAAAACAGATGCAACAGCACGTCCTCAAAAACAATGTCTCAGGTTCCAATTTCCATTTCATCCGGTGTGACACGTTTCCATGCACTTCCATCCATCCATCACGGGCCACTGAAAGCCCCCGGGGACGACCTCGGCGAGGGGAGACGCAAGACCTCGGCCGGCCTGCCTACCTGGGAAAATGTAGGCGTTGTTGCCCTGTCCGGGTGTGAGCACACGCCCATCGGCCAGGGTCACCGGGTCGAACGGACTCCCGCTGGCGAACAGACACCGGCCCTGTGACGAAAGAAAGCCGCGGTCAACGTGGGCGTGTGGGATCCCACGCGACCAGGTCGTGCGTAGCGCCGCTGGCGGAGCACGGCGCCCGCAACCGGTGGCTCTATTTCCACGGAATGCAGCCGTTACTGTAAGAACAGGGCGTCGGCTAAATGACTGACATGTCAACCGGAGAAGGAGGGCATGTTTACATCAGTAAGGGCGTAGGCGTCTTCCGCCGTGCACTCGGCCTTGTTGGTGGGGTTGCTCAGGGCGAAAATGATGGGCCGTTGGTTTAGGGTGCCCATCTTTTTGAGGACATCGGGGGTGAAGAGGCGCCCGGCCCCAGACACACCTGTGGGCAGGTAGAGGTCAGGGGTGACACGTTTCTACAGGGAAAATGTACACTTGTTTTATGTCATTTGTTCGCTGTACAACCCTGTCTCCTCGCTGTTAGTATGAGGGGGACAATGAGGAACAGGGATTTTACCAATAATGGCTGTGGGTTGGAGGACACTGACGGCCTCCAGGAAGCTCTGGACATTCCCCGGCCCTTCGTGAGCAAAGGCCTCCTGGTTGCTGTCGATTTCCTGGGTTCGGCCCTGCAGGGAATAACAGAGAAAAACGTACTGAAATCAGAACCTATTTCTCAATGCAATCTGAAAAGGGATGTGGCACCCGGCTCACACACACACACAGTTTCGGTCACGCCACACACACCCAGTCACCGAGGAGAAGTGAAAGGGTAAAGGATCTCTCAGTAAGCTGGATCCTAACCTTCACCAGAAGACCGTACTTGTCAAACATCCAGATCTTGTTCCGGGCTTGGGTCTGGGTCAAACCTTTCTCCATCATGGACATGGTAATCAGGTTGGCAATACCCAGGGCAGCCTGAAGGACACACAATACATGATTTATAACTCAGCTGGCAAAAACATAGCGACAAGGGAACACATAAGGTACTTATGTTCATATGTCATTACAGTACAACACGCTGCGGTATATCAGTCTGTGTGAAGGAAACATCCCAGTGGCAGAGTGGCCTACCTCCCCTGCTCCACAGAACAGCACCTTGTGTTCAGTGATTGGTTTTCCGATGGCTCTCTGAGCCGCCAGGAGCCCGGCGAGGGCCACTGCTGCGGTGCCTGAATGTCACAAACACACGGCCAGACCTGCCGTTAAACACACCTTCCAGTCTCTGACACCATGCCTTTAGTCTGCCGGGAGTGTGAGGTCAGAGGGGTTGTGTGAATGTTATACCGGTTAGGTTGTGCCGGGCAAATAGGCTGTTCAGATACTGACTCCCACATGAATGTGGCGTGTGGATTCAAACCTTGGATGTCGTCGTTAAAGGTGCAGTATTTCTCGCGGTATTTTCGCATCAAGCGGAAGGCGTTGTGATTTCCGAAGTCTTCAAACTGGATCAGGGTGTCCTGGCCATACTTGTCCACAACTGCCTCCATGAACTCATCGATGAGGTCATCATAAAGCTGGGAGCGATCCCGCTTCTGGTACAAACCCATGTAGAATGGGTCCTTCAGAAGGGTCTGGAATAAGGAGTGTGGTTATAGGTAGGATACATACAGCCTTACGTAAATAGCATAAGTTATATCCGGTAGGGACCCTTAATGAAAGAAAATAGCAAACATATTGGTAGTAATTTGAACTGAAATAGCGTGCAGTGATTGCCGGTTCTTCTACCTCATTGTCCGTTCCCACGTCGATGACCACCGGGAGGCACCTCTCAGGTCTGATCCCAGCGCAGGCGGTGTAAAGGCACAGCTTCCCCACGGGAATGCCCATCCCGAACACCCCCAGGTCCCCCAGGCCCAGGATCCGCTCGCCGTCCGTCACCACCACCGCCTGCAAAAAACCCAGGTCACAGTGCTCCTTTTAATTTCCCTATGCAAAATGTTTCACTACGGTGTGCACTAATGAATGCCTCCCTCTACGGTGTGCACTGATGAATGCCTCCCTCTCCCTCTCCGGTGTGCACTGATGAATGCCTCCCTCTCCCTCTCCGGTGTGCACTGATGAATGCCTCCCTCTCCCTCTCCGGTGTGCACTGATGAATGCCTCCCTCTCCCTCTCCGGTGTGCACTGATGAATGCCTCCCTCTC